>JBAWJQ010006335.1:0-280453 GCA_037783105.1 Bactrocera zonata
AGATAACCATTGAACATTGGCTAAATGAGTTAGCGTTCCGCCCTCATACACCCCTACACCACACAACACACCACTCATAAAGCAACTCTGTGACACGCAAAAAGCAACACTGGCACACTCTCCACACTTGGAGACCACACTCATCGTCAACATCGTTGGAAGCCGCAGTCTACACCCACACACACACACCAATACACGCCGTACATCAACCCACCATAACTCTCCACAGCCCAACGAGCAAAAAAGGGCTCGTCCTGAAAGCAGCGTGGCTTTTTCGAGCACTTGGGTCGAGACGTACACATCGGCGGACGTTACTAGTGGCATATTCGGCACGCGGTTAAAAACACTTTTTTACATCAGTTTTTAGTCATCCGGCGATAGTCCGCACGCATTTTATATCAGTTTCTATTCATCCGGCGATAGTCTGCACGCATTTTACATCAGTTTCTATTCATCCGGCGTTATTCCACGCATCTAAAACATCATTTTCTATTCATCCGGCGATAGTCCGCACGCATTTAAAACATCATTTTCTATTTCATCCGGCGTTACTCGACGCATTTAAAACATCATTTTCTATTTCATCTGGCGTTATTCGACGCATCTAAAACATCATTTTCTATTCATCCGGCGATAGTCCGCACGCATTTAAAACATCATTTTCTATTTCATCCGGCGTTATTCGACGCATCTAAAGCATCATTTTCTATTTCATCCGGCGTTATTCGACGCATCTAAAACATCCTTTTACATCTGGCGATCTTCGAGACGCAGCTAAAACATCTTTCTACATCTGGCGTTCTTCGGCGCAGCAATTCAATCAACATCATAATTTTCGAGTGTCTCCTTTTTAGAATTGTGTAATCCTAGAGATACAGCCTCCACTGGTATCCGACCAGGGAGTCAATCAATTTCATTCCTTTTTATTTCAAACTTAAGTTTTCACTCCTCCACTGGTATTCGACCAGGGAAATTGCTTATTGTAACATTTATCATTCTATTAAATACACTTGTGATAATTTTAAGCGAAACATTGCGTTACGTAAACTCTTCTTTGCGGAGTCAGTGAGAGAGTAAGTGGTACATTATATATGGTCCTTCGAGCCATCCTGAATGGCCCTATAGTGAAAATAAAAAGCTAAAAATATTAAATTTTACAAAAATCTTACAATTGGTGACAAAATAAAATGAAAAAGTGCACAAGTACAAGTGCAGTGAAACAGGTAAATTACACACAAGCATAGTGACGAAGAAATAAAAAGGAGAAAATAAAATTAAAAAAAAAAAAAAGTGTTTTGAAAAGAAAAAAAAGTGCAAAAGTGCAAATAATAAGCAGTTTCTACTACAAAAAAAAAAGACACAAAAAGCGGGCGCGAATATAAAACTGTATACATGTGTACATAAAACCAAATACAGATTAATTTAAAACGGGCGCGAATAAAACCAACGAAAAAAACAACAACCACCAGGAAGCCATCGCAGCAGGATTTGGAATAGGAACTATTATCCATTGGCCTAGAGTAATCCCCAAAATCCCATGACGGATAATAAGGTGAGTCGTATCGATTCCCTTTAGTATTGCATATTTTATTTCAATTTTTGCATACACGTACATATCTGTACATACATATATATGTATCATTACAAGAAAAAATTCTTTGCGTAAAATTTAATATATTTGCATAGAATAACTCATCCAGTTATTCTCATTTCGGTTATTTAATTTGGGAAAAATTACTTGCATAGAATAACTCATAAAGTTATTCTCATTTCATTTTACTGTTTTTGCAAAAACTCCGGTTGCCAAGCTGTTATAAGTAACCTTTGGTTAAAACGGAATACGGAAAATAAAACGGTTTGGCATAACAGATAATATATGTATATGAAAATATTTATATATGTACATATATATTTATGTACATATGTATTTATACACATATATATTTATATACTGTACATATATATCCAAATATAATATATAAAGATTGTTTATTGGCCGCTAATGCTTACCTTCGTGTTTCAAAACACAAAATATCCACAAACATAAAAAAAAAGAAAAATTCAAGTTTTTACTTGCACATATGTCCGGTGATACCCCTTATGCTCGATAAAGCATAAGCAGGATTGTCTCAAATAAGTAAGCAAAACGAACGGCAAAACAAAAAACAATTATATATACATATATGTATATATGCAGAAAACCAAGAAAAAGGTAAAGAAAACCGAATAGGAGAAAAAAATTTCATTTACATACATATGTATATGCGCCAATTTGAGCATACGTACATTTATATTATAAACTCAACCGTTTGAGAGCATTTGAGTACATGCCAATAGACTGTACTCACATAAATTCGTACGTATACATATTTACGGGATATACAGAGAGTGCACAGTTACAAGCCGAAGTGCACATACTTTTTTTCGTTTCTCAATTCCGCTCGTTCCACTAGGAAACAATATATGCACATTTGCATATACACTCACACATACGTATATACGTAACGTCAATAGTACAATACGATTGTACATAAAAATATTATATGCTTATAAAACTGTTCGGTAGAAAAAGCATAAAGTATTAAAATATATATTTACATAAATAAACAAATAATTAAATATTACGAACAACTTAACTTACATATTCAAAGTCCAAATTGGCACATTTCGGCAATACCCCTTGTGCTTTATAAGCAAAAACAAGCAGGATTGCATATATGCATGTACAAAAACACTGATCTCTTATACGAGCACTCAGTTGCAAGTACTACATACAAACGGATTCGTCTATAGGTATACCCTATAAGATATACAAACACTAAACAAATTAATAAAATAAATATTGCATTTTTAGCAATTAAATAATAATAAATAAATTCGTTAATACCTTTATGCTTTTCAAATTAATTAAAACGAACGCGTTATTTAATTAAATCCGATCAATAAAATAAAATAAACCAAAAAATTTTACAAATTTTACCAATTTACGAAAAATTCGCTTTGCAATCAGCAATTTCATTCGAACTCAATCAGTTTACACTGAAAGAAAATAAAATTTATTTCGTTAATTTATTTTGTTCTAAATGGACACAGATTCCAAAGAATCTAAATCTTCACAACTACTGAAAGTTCCAAAAATGGTTTCGGACGAAAAAAGTCCATGTACACCTGCAGAAGCTACACGCTCAAAGCAAGGTGTTACGAAACCAAAAAGGGGGAAAGACATTATATACAGTAAATTTATTGCTGAGAGTGACAGTTTTATTAAATACTGCACTCGATTTTCATCTTCGCCGATTCAAGATAATTCTGAATCGGCATTAGAAATCAAAAAAGAAAATCTGGACAATTTTTGGATACGTCTCCAAGCTTCTTATGACGCAATAGTAGAATCTGATGATTCAGATCTACTGGAAAATTTCAAGTCATCGGCTTACGCCAAATATGAAAATTGCTTAGACCAATTTGAAGAAACGAAAGCAATGATTACAGATCAATTGAAACTAATTAAAGCAATTGCACCTACTCCACTTCCGCGAGTAGAGATGCCACAAGTACAAAGTCAAGAGGCAAGTTCAGGCATCCACCTCAAGGTGCCCGCATGTGACACAGAAATTTTTCATGGGGGTTATGAACAATGGCCGTCCTTCCGGGACATGTTCACAGCCGTTTACATAAACCACCCAAAATTATCTAATGCACAAAAATTGTATCACCTTCGATACAAAACGAAAGGTCAAGCTGGCGTCATAGTAAAACAGTTCGCATTAAATGACGACAATTTTAATATGGCTTGGGAAGCTTTAAAATCAAGATACGAGAATGAACGAATATTGGTCGATAAGCAGATAACAATTCTGATGAACTTGCCAAAAATTCAAAAGGAAACCAGTGAAGAATTTATCAAACTTCAATCCACTGTTTCCAATTGTTTGTCAATTTTATCGACCCAAAATATTCCCACAGACAACTGGGATCCTATACTGGTAAATATATGCACAGCAGCATTACCAGAAAAGTCTTTATTATTGTGGGAGCAATCGCTCTCATCACGTAAAAAATGCCCAACGTGGCAACAAATGAAAGATTTTCTCACTACCCAGCACGAAATCGCAGAAAGGGTGGACAAAAAAATAAATACAAGTAAAGCAAAAGGTATTCAGCAAGATTTCAATAGAAGCTTCCACAAGCCCCAAGCCAATAGCAACAACAATTTAAATAGAAGTTTCTTCAAAACGCAATCGTTCTCATCTGAACAGAATAAATATCGATCATGCGAACTATGTACAGGAGGGCATAAGCTCAAATCTTGCGAGAGATTTAAAAAATTGAATATTATCGACCGCAACAATTTCGTAAAAACTAAAAGACTTTGTACAAACTGTCTGTCACATGCGCATACACTCAAAGAATGCGAAAGCAAATTTAACTGCGTCTATTGTCATAAACGACACCATTCGATGCTTCATATAAATAATTTCTCCAGCTTACCCCCAAACAGCGCAAATATCAAAAGAGCCGCGGTTTTAGTTGCAACAACAAATCCCGAAGTGCCAAATTCTCAAAATTGCCAAGAAGCACCATGCTGCTCAAAGGCATTAACAACTCAAACGCTACACAGCGAAAATCAAAGTAGGGTACTACTACCTACAGCAGTCGTCTCCATCGAACATCGAGGAGAACTGTTTAAGCTCAGAGCCCTAATAGACCAAGGATCACAACGATCTTTCATAGCGTCTAGGGCACAAAATAGGCTAAATCTGCCAACAAGACAAGCCAACTTTGAAATTACGGGAATGGGCGGAAGAGTAGTTCAAAACTCTAATAAAATCTGCCCCATTACCCTATTTTCCCCCCAAGCGGATATAAGAATACAAGCAGAAGCTATAGTCTTACCGCAATTAACCAATATGTTACCAAGCTATCATATAAATAGCAAGCATTGGGAAAAGGTTTCACACCTTAAGTTAGCAGATCCCAACTGCAACACCCCCGCTCAAATAGACCTTCTATTAGGCAGCGATCTCATACCTCAAATAATAATCGAAGGTATTGAGAAAATTTCAAACACACTGTTGGCACAAAAGACTATTTTCGGTTGGATCCTAAGTGGACTAGTTACGGAACCAGTCACAACAATGACAACTCAAGTTGAGGAAATCTCGAATGAGTACCTCAATTCACAATTGAGAAAATTTTGGGAAATAGAAGAACTCCCCCCCATTTCAATCAAAACCCCAGAAGATCAGTATTGTGAAGACTTTTACAAAGCCACAACTACTAGATCAGATAATGGTCGGTATGTCGTACGACTACCACTAAAACAGCAATTTCCCAACACAATCGCCTTAGGTCACTCTCGCACCTCTGCAATACAGCAGTTTCAAAGTATGGAAAGAAACCTACTTAAAAAAGGTGCACTGAAACCAGAATATGATGGTGTGTTGGAAGAATACCTCCATTTAGATCACATGGAGGAAATAAGTCCATGCGAAAAAATCATCAATGGCAAATACTACTCATTTTACTTGCCACATCATGCAGTAGTAAAGCCAGATAAAAAAACAACTAAAGTAAGAGTTGTCTTCAACGCCTCAAGATCCACTAGCTCGGGGAATTCCCTAAACGATATCCTGTTTACGGGACCCACGCTCCAACCTGATTTAATGCTGCTTATTCTAAACTGGCGTATATTCAAATACGTATTTAACGGGGACGTCGAAAAAATGTATAGACAAATAGTCGTACATAAAGACGATCAAGATTTTCAGAGAATTATTTTCCGAAAATTACCCAATAGTCCACTATGCGACTTCAAGCTAAAAACAGTGACCTTTGACGTTAACTGTGCTCCATACTTAGCCATTTGAACACTCCATGAATTGGCTGAAAACACCAAGTCAGAATTTCCACTGGCGACCCAGGTGTTAAAATCACAAACGTATGTAGACGATATTCTGTCTGGAAGTCACAGTCTTCCACAAGCATACGAATCACTATCACAAGTAATCCAAGCTCTCAAATCCGCAGGGTTTCCATTAAAAAAGATTACGGCGAATCACCCAGCTATATTAAAAAATATACCAAAAGAAAATTTGTTGGACACTAATTTCCTTATTTTCGAAAAGGAAAGTACAACAAAAACTCTGGGCATCCAATGGAATGCGATATCGGACCAGTTTTCATACACGACTGAGTCCATATCCGCAATATCCGCCATTACGAAACGCCAAATTCTCTCCTCTGTGGCAAAACTTTTTGACCCCGCAGGATGGCTATCGCCAATTATGATACAAGCCAAAATCCTGATACAAGAATTATGGCTAGATGGTACCGACTGGGACGAGCAAGTAAAACTACTTCGTTTAGAAAAGTGGTCCCAGTTCGCGAGCAATCGATGGGTAAATTATGTCCCAGAGCACAAAGTCGAACTACACGGCTTTTGTGACGCCTCTGAAAAGGCGTATTGCGCCACTATATATGTTCGCACACAAAGTGACGAGGCGACTACAAGCCACTTACTAGTTGCAAAAGCAAAAGTGGCTCCTCTAAAGACCATAAGTCTACCACGACTAGAACTATGTGGTGCATTACTACTTGCCAAACTAGCATCCATAGTGCAAACGCAACTGAATATGGCGAAAAATAAATTATATCTCTGGTCCGATTCCGAGATTGTATTAGCTTGGTTGGAAAAACCACCACATGCATGGAAGACGTACATCTCCAATCGAACGTCTCAAATTCTTGACCTAGTGGGATCAGCCACTTGGCGACATGTAGCCAGTGCTGACAATCCTGCTGATCTAGGTACAAGAGGGTGCAAACCTCTGCACCTTGCCACCACCACCCTCTGGTGGAATGGCCCCCGATGGTTGACAGAATCTCCCGATTCTTGGCCACAATCGCCAATGCGCAACCTAATTGCCCCCGAAGGTCGAAAAATCGACACCTACCACACAATATTGGATGATGATGACATCCTTGAACGATTTTCATCGTTCCCCCGAGCACTCAGAGTAGTCGCCTATATTCTCAAATTCGCAGAGCGACTCAAACTTAAGGTAAAGGGAGCAACGTGCCCCCAATGCGATACATTGACGCACCAAGACTTACAAAAGGCAAAAGTCGCTCTTATCGCATCAGCCCAAACGCGCTACTTCAGCCGCGACCTGGGGTTACTAAGAAAATCGAAGCCAATTGACAAAAAGAGCTCACTCTTAGTACTAAACCCATTCATAGATACGAAGGGTCTACTTCGTGCAAATGGGCGGCTTGTCAATTCAAGCCTAACTTATAGCGAACGCCATCCCATTGTTATACCAGAGAGATCGCAATTTGCCACATTATATCTCAATTATGTCCACGTACTATTATTACATGCAGAACACCGCCTCATGCAACAAATAGTCCGCCAAGAGTTTTATATCCCAAGACTCAAGCCACAGATAAAGAAATGCATTTTTTCGTGCAAGATCTGCACTATGCATAAACAAAAGATGCGAACACAGATTATGGCAGCACTTCCACCGGAACGCTGCAACTTTGCTCTGCCCTTCACAATCACAGGTGTCGATTTTGCTGGGCCTTTTCAAATAAAGGCGTCCATGCTAAGGTCTCCCACACTGATGAAAGGCTACGTGGCTGTCTTTGTCTGTTTTACGACAAAAGCAGTACACCTCGAGCTATGTACTAATCTGACAAAAGAGGCTTTCCTGGCGGCATTTGCTCGGTTCGTCGGACGACGTGGTTTTCCGTCAAAGCTCATGAGCGACAATGGCAAGACATTTATAGGAGCTCAAAGAGCCACTGAAAAACAGTTCGTGGACTTTATCAAACAAGTGTCACCTGAGATTGTACAAAAGTACGCTCCCCAAGGCATTAACTGGCAGTTCATCCCTCCAAGCGCTCCTCATATGGGTGGTTTATGGGAATCAGCGGAAAAAAGCTTTAAATCCCACTTTAAAAAAGTAGCTGGAAACTACAAATTTAACTTTGAAGAATTCACAACATTATTAATTCGTATTGAAGCCGTTCTCAATTCATGGCCATTGACGACACTCTCGCAAGATCCCTCAGATCTAACAGCTCTTACACCAGGGCACTTTCTCAAAGGAGCACCCATTCTGGCCATACCTGAGCCAGGCGTGGAGTCGCTTTCCTTACTAAACAGATGGGAAAGAATTAAAATTCTCCATCATGATTTCAGCCGCCGATGGAAGGAGGAGTATATAAAGGACCTTCACAAAAGGTACCGCTGGAAAACTCCCGAAGAGGCGCCAAAGCTTGGAGACTTTGTCCTAATACACGATGATTGTCTCCCCCATACAGAATGGTGGCTTGGTCGCATAGAGAAGCTTCATCACGGCTCCGACGGTTATATCCGAGTAGTTGATCTCCGTACTCAAAACGGAACTCTAACGAGACCGCTCGTTAAACTATGCTTCTTACCAACCGCAGATAATAACGAAAACGCACATAATAAACAATCCGTACAATAATACCGACACGCAGAAATTGAAAAATCCGTCTAATAACTAAAACCAAAATCAATCGCACATATGATAAGTCATAAAGATGCTACAAAACAATGGGTAGATTACTAAATTCTGACAAACCAAATAAAGTTGGTTACAAATCGCACAATTGCATAATATATAGAAATGAGTTGCAACTAACCACAACTTTTCTCCATACAGGCAAGCATGGATGCAGAAGGCATGGCAACTCCAACGCCAACATTGCGATCGGCCATCAGTGTGCCCCGTCCTGGAGTTGCTCCAACACCGGCGCCTCGGACAACCACTGCAACAACACCGTCACTTCCCGCTCGTAGTATCGTACGAGCACCAACAACAACACCGTCATCACCAGCGGAGCCCCTTCGTTTACGATGCCCCCTTTGTCGCCGCCCCCACCGACTGCAATACTGTGGGCTCTTCAAGGGGTTGTCACCAATTCAACGCCAGCAGATAGTACAGGCGCATGGGCATTGCCACAATTGTCTGGTACCCACGCACGCAACTCACGACTGTGACTCAGGGGCTTTGTGCCACATCTGTGGCAGGCAGCATCACACGCTGCTCCACCGCACCCCGAAACGTGAGGTTGGTCGGTCACCTGCACCGCATAGCCGCGGCACAACCAGACCGCAGCAAGCTAGTCGTGTGGCACCTCGGCGAAGACCGGCACCTCCTCAGGAGTCCCGTCTATGGCGTCAGCGCAATACAGCATCGACAAGGCGCCATCAAAGGCCGCCCCATCGACGTACATCCGGGCTCAGCAACGTTGCAGCAGCTTCAGCGACTACTAGGCTGAACATTCGCCTAGGGGGGCCGGGATCGCTAAATGAGTTAGCGTTCCGCCCTCATACACCCCTACACCACACAACACACCACTCATAAAGCAACTCTGTGACACGCAAAAAGCAACACTGGCACACTCTCCACACTTGGAGACCACACTCATCGTCAACATCGTTGGAAGCCGCAGTCTACACCCACACACACACACCAATACACGCCGTACATCAACCCACCATAACTCTCCACAGCCCAACGAGCAAAAAAGGGCTCGTCCTGAAAGCAGCGTGGCTTTTTCGAGCACTTGGGTCGAGACGTACACATCGGCGGACGTTACTAGTGGCATATTCGGCACGCGGTTAAAAACACGCATTTTACATCAGTTTCTATTCATCCGGCGATAGTCCGTACGCAGTTACATCAGTTTCTATTCATCCGGCGATAGTCCGCACGCATTTACATCAGTTTCTATTCATCCGGCGATAGTCCGCACGCATTTTACATCAGTTTCTATTCATCCGGCGATAGTCCGCACGCATTTACATCAGTTTCTATTCATCCGGCGTTATTCGACGCATCTAAAGCATCATTTTCTATTTCATCCGGCGTTATTCGACGCATCTAAAACATCCTTTTGCATCTGGCGATCTTCGACACGCAGCTAAACATCTTTCTACATCTGGCGTTCTTCGGCGCAGCAATTCAATCAACATCATAATTTTCGAGTGTCTCCTTTTTAGAATTGTGTAATCCTAGAGATACAGCCTCCACTGGTATCCGACCAGGGAGTCAATCAATTTCATTCCTTTTTATTTCAAACTTAAGTTTTCACTCCTCCACTGGTATTCGACCAGGGAAATTGCTTATTGTAACATTTATCATTCTATTAAATACACTTGTGATAATTTTAAGCGAAACATTGCGTTACTAAACTCTTCTTTGCGGAGTCAGTGAGAGAGTAAGTGGTACATTATATAAACATCAAATAACTATGTGTTACTTTTTTCCCACTCTCTGAACAAAAGTAACAAATATTTTAACGAATGCAAAAGTGAACAATAACAAGTCGCTTACACGTTTGCTAACAGCTACCCGTCTTGCAGGGTAAAAGCATATGTATGTTAAAATAACATGTTTATATTATAAATACATACATACATATATGTCCCATACTACATATTTATATTACATACAGAGAGCATAACTTGCTCATTTAATATTTTAACCAATTTATACATATGTTTAACAACACTCAGATCTGTATATTTAAAAATATATACATACATACATCTAAAATCAAAAGATCTCTTGTCACTGCGTACATATATACATGCTTATGTACATGTGGCGCAGCTATAGAAATCATATACTTACTAACAAGTGAATTTACGAAAATTACCTACGGTCGTTTAATTCTCTTTTCGTGGTTTATTCGTACCGCGAACATATATACATATATACGCACATATATATACACATATACATACGGGCGCATACATATAAAGATATTCAAAATATACTGGAAGAAATACCCAATCGACATTGGGTACAGATTATGTCAATAAATACATATAACAATAAAGGATTTTATAAAATACAAAAGTTGTACATAAATGTATTCTCACATATGTAGATACACTCACTGCTTCAAAGTCCACATTGGCATATATTCCGCGATACCCCTTGGTTTTCGTCTAACAAAACCAAGCAGGATTGCGTATAAAATATATTCAAAGTCCACATTGGCATATTCCCGCAATACCCCTTGATTTTTGATCACCAAAAACAAGCAGGATTGTGTAAAAAACCAAAAGCGTAATACATATGTATGTACATACCTACATGCATATGTACAAAATGCAGTGATCTCTAAAACGAGCGCTCATTAGCACATAATAAATAAAATATCCACCTATAGATATACCCTATAGGACATTTGAACATCAAATATATATAAAAGAAATATACTTAGAAAAATAAAATACATAAAATATTTCCGGTGATTAAAAAATAATTAAATCAAATTTAAGTGATTAATTATTTATTTTATTTTAAAACTCTTACGGCCGTATTATTCACTTTCGATAAAACCAGCCTGAAAACTAGTTTTCGTGAAAACTAGTTCTGTAGGAAAAAATCTTAAAATCGTCCAAAGCTAGTTTTAAAAAAAAGTTGGTATTATTCACGTTTGAAAATAAAACTAGTTTCAGTTTTCAAACGCATGGCTGGTTTTGTTGTCAAAACTAGTTTTGTGCATCAAAACACATGCTTTCTCAGTCAGTGTTTATATTTTGAGTGCGAAAGGACTGCTTTATAATTTCATTGCTTGAAACAAAATATTGTTTTGTATATTTTTCGTGAGTTTGATTTAAATAAATTTTGCTTGCAATGTGTGTTAAATTTTAAATATACGACTAAAGTGTTGATAAAAATATGCAGCGCCATTCTAAAACCATTTTGAAAAAAATAACTTCCGCGTCGTCTGATGGTATTCGCAGCAAAGGTGAAAAGTGGAGCCAAGGCGAAATGGAAACATTGGTGTCTCTCTGTGCTTCAAATGGTCGAAGTGGCATATTATCAAAGGAGACCAATAAATCAACAATCGCAAAAAAAGATACTCAGTGGGCGACCATCATGGATTTTTTTAAGTCGGTGAGTCAGTGCATTTCATGGGTGGAAAGTTTTATGAGTGAAATCTTTCTTTTTTGTTCTCATCGCAGCTACAACCACCACGAGATAAAAAAGCATTGGTCGGCCGATATAAATTTATCGTAATGCGTTTGCGGACCATTGGACCGATTTGGTAAAGGATCCCGAAGATTCATTACCAAAAACAGTTCGAGTCGAATTAGAATTGGCGAATGGCGAAGTTTTTGTGAATTCTGAAACAGAATGCGTGCCTCCATCTAATTTATCAGTCAATGTAGCATCAATAAGCGAGACTCCTATCCCCAGGCGATCACAGTACTTTCCCACACAAACACAACGCCGAACCAGTAAACGCAACATCGATGCAGTTTCTGATGCAAATGCCGAACGTCGAAAAGACGAAAAACACGCAGCGATGATGAAGTATGATACTATGATAATGGAGGCCAAAATAAAAGAGTTGCGCGAAAAGGAGACGGACCGGCAGTTGGAACGAGATCGAAGTGCTCAGTTACACAAACTTGAGCTTGATCGATGTGCCACGATGATTCACCACCAAGAAAAGAGGTTCTATTGGCGCAACGCGATGCTTTTGCACGAGTTTCGCCTCAAAATGTTATGGTACCGATGCCGATTGATGGTTTAAATATGACGCCGATCAGAGTAGCAGAATCATTAAACACAGTTAGTGCAAGCGAAAAACACACAGACTAAATTACATATATTCGAATAACTGAGTATTGTATTTATTTCAGTTTAGATGTTATTTTATAATAAACTTAAAATGTAATGTTTCGCAAAGCAATAATTTTTTAATTTAAATTTCGATGCTGGTGTCGCTCAGCTTCTATGCGGAAATATTGGAGCACTTCGTCCCTTGCCAATTGGTTTACACCCGGCAATAATTCTTCTTCTGTTAATTGTTCGTTGGCTGACTCTTCTACGTTTTCATTTCCTACCTCTTCGTCCACATATACTTCACCTTCTTCAATGCATATATTATGCAAAATTGTAGCGGAAATAAGTAGTTTTTGAGCAGTGGGTAATGATACGTTTAATCCGTGCCGAAGTACTGGAAAGCGACGTTTCAATACGCCGTACATACGCTCCACTACGTTCCGAGTACGTATCAGAGAGGCTTAGTAAACACGCTTGATTGGGTTAGTAGCCAATCCTGGATGACTAATGGTGTATGGTGTGGCCAAATACGATGTGTTAGCGTATCCTGAATCGCCGACCATGATGTATTGGCCGAAATAACCTGTATTGAAACGCATTTTCAAATTTGAGGCAGAAAAAATGGTTTGATCATGGCTTGCACCCGGTCATCTTTCAACAATATCCAAAATCTTCAAATCGGCAGAAGAAACCGTTTGAACATTGAGAGAAAAGTACCCTTTTCTGTTGCGGAACGTTTCGGCCTGAAAAAGTAATACATATATAATAATTTGTTTCCTTGTAAAAGCGAAAAGATAATCAACACTGTTAACAATATTAACCTGCAAACCTCTTGGCGATAATATTTTGATGTGGGTACAGTCTATTGCTCCGATAGTCCGCGGAAAACCAGCGAGAGAATGAAATGCGAGTGCTACCGCTTGTCGCTCCGACGATGTCTGTGGCATCCGAATAAATTCGGTAAAATGATTGAGTAACGCATCGCTCACAATTGGCAAATTCAGACGGACAGTTGGCTGAGACACACGCACTAAATCTGCAGCATTCTGCTCAAAGCTGCCAGCCGCCAGAAAGCGCAGCAAAATCAAAACTCTCTGCTCAGTGGTAAGAGAACGGCATCTATTAAAACACGAATTATTTGTACTTAATAGCGAGCAGCCAAATAAAGACACTTACCTCCCTGGCTTCGTTACCATTTTCGGTTCCACCAATGCTACCACGCGCCGAAAAGTGGTCCCATTCATCAACTACTGCGTGGGCTCGTAGTGTATATGGTCGACGAGGGCGAACGGCTTCATATTCTTCGTCAGAGTTGGAATTGGTGTTATCGTCCTCATCCGCTAAGAAATCGGCCATTCCCATTTCATACAGTGCTGCTCGACGTGCCATTTCTTCAAATCAATAATGTGATTCAGAGGCAAAACTAGTTTTATCGACGCCAAAGCCAGCTTTTTCTGGTTTTGACGCAAACTAGTTTTCACTGAAACTAGTTTTCAAAATCCGAGTTTTATTCTCCAAAACTACAATGAATAATACCAAACTTCTCAAAACTAGTTTTTAAATAGCCTATTAAACCAGTTTTCACGTTAAACTAGTTTTCAAACTTGTCAATAATACGGCCGTTATTAACTTAAAAGAGTTCGCGATTACATATATTATCAAACACGTAAAGCTTTATCTTTATATCATTTTCGGTCTAAACTCTTATTTACTTAAAAGAGTTCTCGTATAAATACATATATACGAAAACATTTTGAAATCTCGGTTTATTAAAAAGCCATTAGTCTTATTGATTTTTTGAAACTCTTACATACAAAAGAGTTTTCTATTCAACATTTTTTATACGAAATTGTTTCTAAACATCTACAAGTCTAGTTTTCACTAAGACGTTTTAATTTAATCTATACATCTTTTAAATGAGCTCAGACTCAAAGGAATCCAAAACAAGTCAGTTGCTAAAAATCCCAAAAATGATTTCAGACGAAAAAAGTCCGTGTACACCGACAGAAGCTACACGCTCAAAGCAAGGTGCTACAAAACTAAAGAGGGGTAAAGACATTTCTTATACAAAATTCATTGCTGAGAATGACAGTTTGATTCGATACTGCACTCGATTTTCATCTTCGCCGATTCAAGAAAACTCTGAATCGGTATTAGAAATCAAAAAAGACAATTTAGACAACTTCTGGACACGTCTCCAAGCGGCATATGACGCAATCGTAAAATCTGATGATTCAGATCTAGCAGAAAATTTTAAATCCTCGGCATACACCAAATATGAACACTGCCTAGACCAGTTAGAAGACAGAAAGGCAATGATTACTGATCAACTAAAGCTATTAAGAGCAATTGCACCTACTCCACAACCGAGAGTAGAGCTGCCACAAAGCCAAGCCCAAGAGGCAAGTTCAGGCATTCACCTTAAAGTGCCAGTTTGCGACACGGATATATTTCATGGTAGTTATGAACAGTGGCCGTCCTTCCGGGACATGTTTACAGCTGTGTACATAAAAAATACTAAATTATCACAAGCGCAGAAATTGTATCACCTCAGATACAAAACCAAAGGTCAGGCAGGCGTAATAGTCAAACAGTTCGCTCTCAATGACGAAAATTTTAATTTTGCTTGGGAAGCTCTTAAAGCACGTTACGAAAACGAGAGAATATTGGTCGACAAGTAAGTGACGATACTAATTCATAAATAAAATATATAATTCAATAATAAAATTCAGAAAGAAACCAGTGAAGAATTCATAAAACTTCAATCCACGGTTTCAAATTGTTTGTCGGTTTTATCGACACAGAATATTCCCACTGATAATTGGGACCCCATTCTGGTAAATATATGCACAGCTGCATTACCAGAAAAATCGTTACTTTTGTGGGAGCAATCGCTCTCATCGCGAAAAAAGTGCCCAACGTGGCATCAAATGAAAGAATTTCTTACTACCCAATATGAAATTGCAGAAAGGGTAGATAAAAAACTAGTCAGAACGAAAAACGTTTAAAACGACCTCAATAGAAGCTTCAATAGACCCCAAGCAAGAAGCCACAATAATTTAAACAGAAGCTTTTTTCAAAAATCAATCGTTCACATCCGAACAATATAAGCAAGCGTCATGCGAACAGTTGCCAACAAAACTGGCCAATTTTGAAATCACGGGAATGGGCGGAAGAGTTGTTCAAAACTCAAATAAAATCTGCCCCATTACCCTCTTTTCCCCCAAAGCAGATAAACGCATACAAGCAGAAGCTATTGTCTTACCGTAATTAACCAAAATGTTACCCAGCTATCATATAAATAGCAAGCATTGGCAAAAGGTTTCACACCTAAAGCTAGCAGACCCAAACTGCAACACCCCCGCTCAAATAGATCTTCTATTTGGCAGTGATCTCATACCACAGATAATACTCGAAGGTATTGAGAAAATAACAAATACAATTCTGGAGCAAAATACCATTTTCGGATCGGTCCTAAGTGGACTAGTTGCGGAACCAGTCACAACATTAACAACTCAAGTTGAGGAAGTCTCAAATGAGTACCTCAATTCACAATTGAGAAAATTTTGGGAATTAGAAGAACTCCCCCCCATTTTAGTCACAACCCCTGAAGATCAGTATTGTGAGGATTTTTACAAAGCCACAACTACTAGATCATGGTCGGTACGTCGTACGACTACCACTTAAGCAACAATTTCCTAACACACTCTCCTTAGGTCACTCTCGCACCTCTGCAATTCAGCAGTTTCTAAGTATGGAAAGAAACCTACTTAAAAAAGGCGAACTCAAATCTGAATATGATGGTGTGTTAGAAGAATACCTCCATTTAGATCATATGGAGGAAGTAAACCCAGGGGAGAAAATCGTCAATGGCAAATACTACTCCTTTTACCTGCCGCATCACGCAGTAGTAAGGCCAGACAAAAAACAACAAAAGTAAGAGTTGTTTTTAATGCTTCGAAAACCACTAGTTCAGGGAATTCCATAATTATGATATCCTATTTACGGGACCCACACTCCAACCGGATTTAATGCTTTTGATATTAAATTGGCGTATATTCAAATACGTATTTCATGGGGACGTTGAAAACATGTATCGGCAAATAGGCGTACATAAAGACGACCAAGACTTTCAACGTATTATGATCCGAAGATCCCCCACTAGTCTTTTACGCGACTTCAAATTAAAAACAGTTACCTTTGGCGTTAACTGTGCACCATATTTAGCCATTCGAACTCTCCACGAATTGGCAGACAACACAAAATCAGAATTTCCTCTGGCAACTGAAGTGTTGAAAACTCAAACGTATGTAGACGATATTTTGTCCGGAAGTCACACCCTTCCACAAGCATACGAGGCCTTATCACAGGTAATAAAAGCCCTCAAATCCGCAGGGTTTCCATTAAAAAAGATTACGGCAAATCACCTAAATATACTCAAAAATATTCCAAACGAAAATTTGTTGGACACTAATTTCATTATATTCGAAAAGGAAAGTACAACAAAAACACTAGGCATCCAATGGAATGCGATATTGGACCAGTTCTCATATACGACTAAGTCCATATCCGCATTATCAGCCATAACGAAACGACAGATTTTATCCTCGGTGGCAAAACTTTTCGACCCCGTAGGATGGCTTTCGCCAATTATGATCCAAGCGAAAATCTTAATACAAGAATTATGGCTAGATGGAACCGACTGGGACGAACAAATGAAACCTCTTCGCTTAGAAAAATGGTCCCAGTTCGCAAACAATCTGAATGACATTTCTCAGATTCACATTCCGCGATGGGTAAATTACTCCCCCGATAACAAAGTCGAATTACATGGCTTCTGTGACGCCTCTGAAAAGGCACACTGCGCTACTATCTATGTGCGCACGCAAAGTGACACCACGACCACATGCCACTTATTAGTAGCAAAAGCAAAGGTGGCACCTTTAAAAACTAAAAGTCTCCCACGACTTGAGTTATGTGGCGCCCTACTACTTTCCAAATTAGTAGCCATGGTGCAAATGCATTTAAACATGACAAAATGCAAACTTTATATGTGGTCCGATTCCGAAATTGTACTAGCCTTGTTGGAAAAACCACCACATGCATGGAAGACGTATATTTCTAATCGAACGTCTCAAATTCTTGACCTAGTGGGATCAGCCACGTGGCGTCACGTAGCCAGTGCTGACAATCCTGCCGATCTAGGTACAAGAGGGTGCAAGCCACTGCACCTTGCCACTACCACCCTCTGGTGGAATGGCCCCCAATGGTTGATAGAATCTCCTGATTCTTGGCCGCAATCCCCCATGCGCAACATTATCGCCCCAGAAGGTCGAAAAATCGCCACCTTTCACACATTATTGGATGATACCGACATCCTTGAACGATTTTCATCGTTTCCAAGAGCTCTCAGAGTAGTTGCTTATATGTTCAAATTTATAGAACAACTCAAAAGCAAAGTCAAGGGATCACATAATTTTCCATGCAACACAGTGACGCACCTAGAGTTACAACAGGCAAAGGTCGCACTAATAACATATACACAAGCGCGCTATTTCAGCCGCGATATATCACTACTAAGAGAATCGAAGCCTATTGATAATAAAAGAGCTCACTCTTAGTCCTAAACCCATTTCTGGACATGAAAGGTTTGCTTCGTGCCAATGGTCGGCTTGCTAATTCGAGCCTGACATACAACGAACGCCATCCCATAATAATCCCAGAGAGGTCACCATTTGCCATACTGTTCCTCCACTACATCCACATCTTAATGCTACACGCCGAACATCGTCTCATGCAACAGATGGTACGCCAGGAGTATTATATCCCCCGTCTTAAGCCGCAAATCAAGAAGTGCATCTTCACGTGTAAGATTTGCACTATGCACAAGCAGAAGATGCGAATGCAGATTATGGCAGCACTTCCACCTTAACGCTGCAATTTCGCTCTGCCTTTCACCACAACAGGTGTTGATTTTGCTGGGCCTTTCCAGGTAAAGGCGTCTATGTTAAGGTCTCCCACTCTCATGAAAGGCTATGTGGTTGTCTTTGTATGTTTCACGACAAAGGCAGTACATCTTGAGCTATGTAGTAATCTGAACCCGGAGGCTTTGCTCGCGGCATTTGCTCGCTTCGTCGCTCGACGTGGCTACCCTTAAAAATCATGAGCGATAATGGCAAAACCTTTATTGGAGCTCAACGAGCCACAGAAAGGCAATTTGTAGATTTTTTAAAACAAGTGTCACCCGACATCATACAAAAGTACGCCCCTCAAGGTATCAATTGGCAATTTATACCCCAAGCGCTCCTCATATGGGTGGTTTATGGGAATCAGCTGTAAAAAGCTTCAAATGCTATTTCAAACGGGTAGCTGGAAATTATAAATTCAATTACGAAGAGTTCACAACGTTATTAAATCGAGTTGAAGCCGTTCTCAATTCACGGCCACTCACAGTACTATCGCGAGACCCCTCAGATTTCACCGCCTTAACTCCAGGGCATTTTCTAAAAGGAGCACCCGTCCTGGCCATTCCGGAGCCCGGCGTGGAGTCGCTATCCCTATTAAATCGATGGGAATGAATTAAAATTCTCCATCATGATTTCAGTCGCCGCTGGAAGGACGAGTACATAAAGGATCTCCACAAAAGATACCGTTGGAAGACTCCTGAACAAGCACCTAAACTTGGAGACTGCGTCCTCATTCATGATGATTGTCTACCCCCTACTGAGTGGCGGCTTGGCCGCATAGAAAAGTTACATTATGGCTCCGACGGTCACATACGCGTCGTGAATCTCCGTACGCAAAACGGAACACTAACCAGACCGCTCGTAAAGCTGTGCTTTTTACCAACCACCGACGACCGCGAATCCGAAAACCGAAAAAACCAAATCGATACTGTCGCGATATAATAAAATCACTAAATTTTACGCTAAAACGAGAAATACGCCAGTAACAAACCGCTAAAAAATAATAAATCGTCAAAACCAATAAAGAAGACTAACAAAAAATGGTCGATTAATACGACGATCCGTTCATACTACATATCGTGGCACGATTGCCCATATCAACTTATGTGACAGATATGTATAACTAACCATCTCCTTTACCATAGATCATCATGGATGTAGACACATCAGTCGCAACCCCGTCAACCGTTCGGGCTATCAATGCGCCACGCACCGGGCCTACACCAGCGCCCCGAACTGTGGCTGCAACCACGTCGGCAACCACGCCGGAACCGCACCTGCCGGCAACCGCACCTGCCGGCAACCGCACCTGCAGCGGTACTTACACCCGCACCTCGTGATGGCATCCGACCACCATCGACTACATCGAGGACTTCGGAGACCCGTCGGATAAGGTGTCCCATCTGTCGACGCCCTCATCGTCTCCACCATTGTGGAATATGTAGAGGTATGCGGCCCTTGCAACGGCAGCAAGTTGCTCAGGCCCACGGGCATTGCCTCAACTGCCTGTCGCACACTCATGCGACTACAGAGTGTGAGTCACGTGGGCTGTGCCAAATGTGCCATCGGCCGCATCACACGCTGTTACACCGCAGCTCGTCACGCGAAGTGAGCCGGCCACCCAACCATCGCGGCCGCGTATCTCGACTTCCTCCCGCTGATCGTGTCATACACCAGCGGAGTGGAACCTCGTTGCGGCGTCGACAGACTGGACCACCACCTCGTCGATCCACGGGTCTGAGCAGCGTTGTGGCAACGCTGCAACAGCTGCAGCGCTTCCTAGGCTAAACAGTCGTTTAGGGGGGCCTGGATGGCTAAATGAGCTTCTGAAACTCACAAATATATAAAAAATGCAAACTCGAAAAGTAAGGATTATAGAAAAGAGACGATAGGAATAAACAATTTTTAAGCGAACGAGATAATTTTACAATTTTTCAAAATGACAGTCAATAATTTTACTGTAGGCGATATAGCTAGATTAATATCTACACAAACCGCAAATTTAAGAGCTGAGATAGCTCAGTTGAGTAATAGAATTAAAACTCTAACAGATGCGTCACGTGTAACTGAGTATGAAACTCAAGGAATTAATGATTTAATAACATGTGACGAAATTTAGACATAATAAATAAAGTCTTTGCCAGAATTCTCCGGTAAATCTTATGTCAGCTGGAGGGAAGCTGCAAAGAATTCGATGAGCTTATATATTGAAAGTAGTAGAAGGTATTTTGGAGCACTAACCATCCTCCGAAATAAGATTGTAGGTAATGCCAATGATATGTTAACTAATCTTGTCACAGTTTTGAATTTAGAAGCAATATTTGCAGGATTCGATTTTGCTTACGCCGACAGACGACCAATTCACGTAATTGATCAAGAGATGAGCGTTATGAGCCAAGGATCGACATCCTTAATTGATTATTATAATGAAGTCAATCAGAAATTAACATTACTAACCTACCGATTTGCCAAATGCTCTTGCTAAAGCAAAATAACTTCATTCAAATCAAATACGATCGCAATTTGCTTTGCAATTTACTAAAAACAACCATGAAATTGGTTCACGAAACCAGCCTCAAGCTAACCGAAGATATCCGAATTTTCAGAATAACTTAAGCTACCCCCAAACAAATAATAATTTATACCAAATGTATGCCAATCTCCCAAAACCTATGGAAAAGGATCAATCAATCCAATTAACAAATAAACCCAATCATGTGCAAAGAAAGGAATAACAGGTATAATTGGCGGACCTATTATCAGCCAACAAATATACCAAAAAGGTCAATTGAAGGTGCACAAATAAGCACACAACCTCAACCAAAAATTCAAAGAAATAATAATATTGGTGAGAACCATTTTTTAGGGTAAACTCCGATTTGCCGTATGTTATTAAAACCGATACAAAAACTGGGCAAATATTTAGAATTCTACGGGAGCAACCACCTCATATACGGGCTGGAATTTATAATAACCATTCATGGTTCGACCACAATAAAACATTTTCATAATATCAATTTGTTTGGTACACAGAAACGCTTTTATGAAATTAACAATTTGGAGAGCGATCTTTTAATTGGAATTAATTTCCTAAATAAAATCGGAGCGACAATTGATATTCCGAATAGAAAATTGATTTATGGGAATAATAAAACAGAGAGAATAAATTTTCTCAATGATTTAATTGTACTAAACCCCTTGGGAAAAAGTCCTGAGGAACCTGTCAATGATAATACTAGCAAAAATGATACTAAGGATAGAAAAATTAATGAAGCAAATGCTCACAACATTTTAAAAATAAATAATGTTGAAATTTCTAACGAAGTTGTTGATACGTATAACTATAATAATAATGAAACGAAAGATATCAACATTCTGTACAAATGAGCATCCTACCCCGACCTCAACACAAACACCACAAATTGCCGCAACAAAAGTTGCCGTATTTGAAAGACGACTAAGCATGCAAGTTTGTTTTGCCATTTCCTTCTTTGTAAATTTTAATAACAGCTCTTATTTCGCGCATATGATCACATATTTAATCAATTTTGTCACTTTTGAAGTGCTTTTAACAGCAGCAAGTTCGTTATAGTTAATTTGGTTAATAATATTGTTAAGTTTGCTTGAATAAATAAAAAGTTTTGGTTTATTTTATTGATTAGGTAAGTAAAGTGCAATGTTATATTGTTAGAAAGAAGTTGTGTTGTATTCGTAGGCATACTAAATTTTTTTTTAAATAGTTTTGTGATGTCGAAGCGTTCAAGCAACAACACACTTTTCAAATACTTGGAAAACAAAAACACAAAAAAATGATGATAGTGCTAAGGAACCAGAACCAGATCAGTGTTCATCAGTGTCTACTGATAGCTAAACTTCTATTATTCCTGTCGTCGCCACTACCAGTTCTTCTGGAGACGAAACTACGTTTAACCCGCTTGACAAATTGGATTTAGGATCTTATGCTAATTCAAAACAAAAAATTAATGATGAACTAAAATATGCGTTATTGAAAAAACCCTGGGTACCAGAGAAATCTTACAAATTCCCAATCACAGACGACAAAAGACATTTGAAATTTCAGCACAAATGGTTCTATCAATTCTCCTAGCTGGTCTATACCTTAAAAGAGCCTGAAGGTGCTTTGTGCAAGATTTGCGTTTTATTTGCAGCTGAATGTGCTGAGAAGGGTGCACACCAAAAACTGAGCTCATTGGTTGTGAAACCATTAAACAAGTGGAAAGACGCGATCGCGGATTTTAAGCGGCATGAGCAAAGCAAGTATCATCAAGACTGCACATTATTTGCTGATAATTTTATAAGCGTATATGAAAAAAAAACAAATAGACATAAGGAGTCAACTAGACATCGCGCGATCCGCTAATATTGCCAAAAATAGGAAAAAATTGGTTCCCATTGTTGAAACCATTAAGCTGTGTGGACGACAAGAATTATCATTAAGAGGAACTTGCGATTTGAAGCAACATGATGAAACTTTGCAGTTAAATGCTACGTATTATAGTTCAACTGTACAAAATGAATTGATTTATGTTTTTGGTGAAATAATTCAAAAACAACTTGTGACGGCTATTAATAATGCTAAGAGTTTTTCCTTGCTGGCTGATGAAACAACGGATATGTCACGACAGGAACAAATGTCCATCTGTGTAAGATACCCAGAGCTTTTTTTTTTTTTGTTCATACATTGCAACTAGTTCAAATAAAAGAAAGGACTAACAAGCAACTTGAATATGACTTAAACATTTAATTACAAAATCACAAAACTACTATAAGAGTATTGGCTAATTTAAAAGATCGCTGGGTTTGGGGCGTTTGAGTCGTCTTGGTGGACCATCTCCAGAAGTTAACATAGCTACTTCTTCGTTACAGTGCTGTAGCAATCTTGCTGTTGCAATTTTTAATATTTCTGCATTAACCGAGTTTACGCCTAGATCACGCTCTATATCAGCACATCTACAATACCAGGACGCTTTTTTCTCAAAGAGCTTCGATATTATCGGTAGAAGTGATATGGGCCTGTAAGAAGATACACCATATCCTGGTTTTCCTGGCTTTGGAATCATACACATAATGTTGGTAATTTTTACTATACTTATTTGAGGAAGCTGTTTTAGGACCTCGGCAGTAATCAGGTCGTAACCGGGGGATTTTTTGTTTTTAAGGTTTTTGATTTCCTCACTTAGCTCACTACTTGTGCAACATGGGATTTTTTCGTTTTCTTGACTGGAAGCAATAGGATAATCAATGTGTGTTTCATATGGGGAGAATATTTTTGCTAAATAATCCGAAAATACTTCTGCTTTTTTTGAATCGTCTCTGGCCCAGCTATTAGCTATACTTGAGTTTCTGGTGTTTGTAGTCTTTTACAGCTTTTCCAAAGGGAGTAGTCGGAATTTTTTCCATTGCTTAGGGACGAAGATATTTTGTGAAACTTTCATTTTTGAACCTCTTAATTTTCCGATTAAGATCTTTAGAGACTTTATTTAAAATAGATTTATCAGCTGGGCAACGAGTTTGATGCCACTTACGTCTCTTTAATTTAATTGTTTCCCTTATATCATTAGGATATTGAGAGTTTACAGCAATTTCCTTTAATTCCCGTGTACTTTTCCAAGCTGCGTGTTGTATACTTGTTGTAAAGTGTAAAATTTCAAATTCTATCTGGTCTATATTTAATATAGAGTCATATTTACTTTCGTAACATTCCATCATTGTTCTAAAATATTCCCAGTCTGTACGTTTATTGTATAAGGCCGCTGCTTTGTCTTTAAAGATGACGGTTTCACTATAGCTTAAATAGATTGGGGAATGATCCGAGTTAAGATCATAACCCTGATTGATCGACAAATAATTCCGGGATATTTTGCCAGCAATGAAAAAATCTATCAGGTCTGGAATCTTTTGATTATCTGATGGCCAATATGATGGTAAGTTCGTCAAGAATGCGTAACTTCCGGTTGACTGCAGTGCTTTATAGAGTTCTCTCCCCTTTGTAGTCGTAAGCCTTGAGCCCCAGTACGTGTTCTTTGCGTTGAAATCTCCACCCATTATGAATCTGTACCTGTGTCTGTTTATTAAGAGTTGGTACTCTTCAAATTGGATTTGTTGCCTTGGAGGACTGTACACAGAGGTAAGTGAGAGTGGACTTTTAACTCCGTAAATAGTCACTGTTGTAGCTTGAAACTTATCAGTTGAAAGTTTTTCTTCCTCAAAATGTTTGATTGTACTTTTGATAAGTATTGCGCTTCCGCCACGGGCGCAATTGCTAGGATGAATTGTATGGTAAGTTTCATAGTTTTTAATTTTAAAATAGGTTTGTGACGTAAAATGTGTCTCCGATACCATACATACGTCAACATTTTCTGAGTTCAGTACAATTTCGATTTCATTCTTATGTTTGATTAATCCATTTGAGTTCCATAGAAGAATTTTTATAGATTTAGATATCTTAGGTATTAAAAAGATATTTTTCAAGCTTGCTTAAGCGATTTTGTAAAGAAGTGTTGAATTCCTCTTGTTTATTAAGTTTCTGTAAGATCTGTGATAAAATGCTGTTATTGGATATATGAGTATTATCTTTATTATTTGTTTTTAGAACATGAGCAAAAGTAAATTTTTTTGATGTTTCAGTTGTATTTTTCGGATCTTCTTGTTGTTGATGTTCATTGTTTTTTGTTCTAAAGTCTACAGGACCTTCTACTTTTTGGGCTAGACCATCATCTTTTTTGTGGCCAATTGTGTTAGCTCGTATTTTATGTAATTCTTTGGCAACAAGGCACCCTCGATAGTTGGCTGGATGTGCTTCCCCACAGTTACAGCATTTAGGCTGCTGGTTTTCTAGTTTCAAACACTCAGATGTTTTATGCCTACCGGCGCACTTAAAGCATTTTGGTTGTTTGCCACAATAATTTTGTGTGTGGCCAAACGACTGGCAATGTTTGCATTGTGGTATCATCTTCGGCAGTTTTACCGGTTCAATAAAACAATTGAATTTAATATAGTTTTAGTTTCGTAAATCTTTTTTATGTTCTCTATGGGATCGAATGCTACCAAAAACATGTCGAGGGGAGTTTTAGTTTTCCATTGAAGACAATAATCAGCACTCAGTGCATTTAATCCTTGCTCTTTTAAGTCATCAATAAACGATTTTGGGTCATAAGAATTGTGCAAATTTTTTACAATAACTCTAATTGGCCGCGTTTGCTTATTGTCAAACCTATACCAAAATATATTTCTACACGAAAATGCTTTCGATATGCATCTATAGTCCTCTACGGAGAAAGTATTTACTTTATATATTCCATTATTCAAAAGTTTAATAGTAAAATTGCTTTTTGCTTCTGATTTAGCAATAGCATATAGTTGCTGATAATTATTACCGTTGGCATCTCCAGACACCATAATTGGTGGAGGCCGCGTACTATTTTTTGGGGTAAGCTGTTTTGATATGGCGAGCTGCACAACAATGTTTATGTCGTACGAGAAGATTTTCTTACATTTGTTACTGTTGAAAGCACAACAGGAGCTTCTCTAGCTCTAACAATTCTGGAAAGTTTACACAATATGCAAATTGACTGTAATTATTTAGTTGGACAAGGCTACGATGGTGCTGCAAGCATGAAAGGCAATGTGAATGGTGTGCAGGCAATAATCCGAGAAAAATATCCTGAAGCTCTCTATGTGCACTGCAGCTCTCATTCGCTAAATTTAGCTTTGTGTCACTCATGCCAAATTCAACTCATCAGAAATGCAAATGGCATTATTGAGGGCTCTTTTTTAAATCCTCGCCAAATGAACAAATTGTTTAACAGAATATATCAAACAAAATATGCCAGAAACAAAATAGTGAACATTAACTGCAATGTGCGAGACCCGATGGGTTGAAAACCATGATGGGCTGCTGAGGTAAAAGTGGTAATAGCGATTGCGATACTTCATCAAAAGCATCTTCTTTTATAAGATCAATATCAACTAGCGAGTTCGTGATAAGCTTGTGCTGCCTAAATTGTATATTTGCATATACCTTACCATTATGCAAAACTCTTCAAACAACTTCATGCGACTTAGCGGCTGCTGTACAGCACGTCGATCTCATTATAAACAATTTTAAAAATATGCGTACAAACTCAGAAACAGAGTTCGTAGATATTTTTAAAGATGCTGAGAACTTGCTTGAGTTTCTGGGTGAAACAATAGCGTTGCCTCGAATAACTGGGCGACAGCAAAACCGCGCAAACATAGTTGAAAAAGATCCAAAAAAAAAAACTACCGAATAACCATTTTACTTCCACTTTTAGATTATTTCATTAACCAATTAAAACTAAGATTTGAAAAGCATAATGTAACAGTGACACAACTTTACAAATTGCTACCAAAAGAGTGTGTAAAGGCTGGCACAGTATTTCACGAAAACACCTTTTCATTTTATGAAAATTTTTTAAAAGACAATTACATTAAGTCTGAATTGCAGCTTTGGCAAACAAAATGGCGCAACGAACCCATAATAAACATGCCTAATTCAGTAATAGAATCGCTTGAAGCCTGCAATAAAGATTTATTTCCAAATGTGCATTTTCTTTTAAAAATTTTGGTAACTTTGCCAGTTACTACATGCTCTTCCGAGCGATCTTTTTCAACTATGAAGTGGTTAAAGACGTACCTCAGAAACTCAACAAGCACGGAAAGATTAAATGGTTTGGCATTGATGTCGATTCATCGCCGTGTAAATGTGCCAACAAAAGAAGTTATTGACATATTTGCTGCGAAAAAAGCTCGCCGACTAAATTTAATTTTATAAATACATATACAGTACATATAATATGTGTTTTTAACAATTTACAGGTGTAGATTAACATATGTATGTACATAATAAATGAAATATTTTTAGTTTTTTTATTTTATGATTTTTTAATATATTTTTTAAGATGTATAAGTATGTATTATATGTAAATAATCACTGTAAAGCCTGAATAAAGATATGTACATATGTAATTTGAATTTGAAATGTTTTTTTTTTAGTTCATGCAACAAATAACACACTGGAATAGCGGAGAAGAAGCGGCTCAACAATAGGAGGAACAGCGGAACGCACACGCATCCGATTTTCTATCAGAACTCCCCAAAATCCCCTGAGGGAACATAAAGTGAGTGTATCCATTCCACTTTTAATTTATCATTATATGTATATGTATATATGTATGTATCGTTGCAACCAACGGTCAGCAGAAAAAAACTGATAGCTACTAAATCCGTTTAATAAAAACGGTTAGTGAAAGCTCGGCGGTAAATTCAAGTACCGATATAAACGTAATACAATGCGGTGAATAATATATATATATATATACTAGCTGACCCCGCAGCCGTTGCCTTGCGTGAATTTATGTGTTTTGAAATGAAAAGAAAGTTGAATTTATATTGTGTTGAAAATCATTTAAATATTTTTTTTAATGTAGTGCAGCTTGATAAATAAATTTTTTTGTCTTCTGTTCTGGTGCGTAAATATATAGAGAAGATGGGTTTCCAACTCGTGAACACGCCACGTATATCTGGTCGTGTGAAAAACATGGCTTTTCTAGATTTATGCCACACTTCTATCTATCTATCCTTTTATCCTGTTGATTGCCATCACAAATGCAATTTTCTCTGGAAACGGAATATGTTTGAAATGAAATTATTGTCCCTTTATATTCGGTAACTGCGTCACAATTATGAGGGTTCTTTACACAGTTTCGATGAATAAATAAAGATTGTGAAACATACTAATGACAGATCTAACTTTGAGATGCAAATTATGCTGCGGCATACCAAGCCTATCCAAAGAATTTAGAAATTCCACTGGATAATTCACGGCTTGTCTTCATTGTCAAGACGATCGATCGATTTGTATGAGCGCAAACCCTTCTGAATTTGACTTTGAATCTTCCAGTTTAAGTCATTAACATCGGTATTTTTGGCAACTAAAACTGCGCGGGCTCTCAAGCAATCGCAGTTATGACAATTTGCCATTGTTGGGATAAATGTGATGAGTTCTTCTTTCGTTGAAGTGAATTGACAATAGGCAGGAAAAATTTATATCAAACCAATGGAAGTATCAATCGAAATTTGCCCATTTCCAATCATTAGCGAATACAATGTAAAATGTCATCGACAATATCATTTTTTTCGTATCCTTAATTGACGCGAATTTGAAGGATGATATGTCGAAATGATCTTCGCGAAAAGTATGCGAACTTCAGTGGCATGCGGAGTAGCTATCGCAGCGTCCATCATTTGATTCCAGTTATTATCATGTTCCAGTAATTGTACTTGCTGGCTTGCAAACACTCTACCATTCACAGTACGCAATGACTTAAATGAAGTTGAACCGCGAGGCGCACCATAGTCGGAAAACTTTCATGAAATGCAAAAGTAAATATCCTACAAAGCGCTTTATTGCAGTTCACGTATCGACCCATTTGATACTTACTGATCTCATATCATTCAAGGCCATTAATCGCAGTGTTGCTTTCTTTGGTGATGTATTTGAAAACGTATTTCAGTGATTTCACCAAACTGTAATACTCAAGTTTTGAATGTGAATTTGGCAACAGTGGCGAATATAGTACGATCCATGTGTTTTCAACTTCGATATTCACTCCTCTAAATTGAATGCTAAATGTTCTGTCATTGTGGTCTGTTGAGCGACGCCGATACAGTAGATATCCATCATTTCCAGTATGCGTTTCCTAAAGAAATGCACGTTGATAGTGTTTTCATTGTCAGACATACAAACCGAAGAAGGATTGTAGTGTTCGCAATGTTCATGAACCATATTGGTTTTTACCAATTCGTATAATTCTGGATCTATCTCTAGATCAGGAATTTCCGCAAAAATGATTGCATCAATTTAATCTAATGTAACTACCATCCACCATCCAAAAAGAAGAAGCGGCAAACCACTTTCTTGCCCCTCAACAGAGTACATCCAGCATCTAACAGCACGTTGATTCAAGATAAAGACCATCAAACATCGTAACTGTTGATTGAAAAGTCGTGTTGTGACATCGTGACGATCGCTGAGTATCTATCGCGGTCCATAATTCAGCACGTACTATATACCATCGCATCCTTGCCTTAGGCTGCCATAAATTGATGTCAAACAGAACGCCGACCGATATTAGCGAGACCTCTTCGTGGCTAAGTAACAAATTTCAATTTGTAATTGATCCTTTTACGGAAACACGCATAAAGTTTTCACTGAATAATTTTCAAAAATTTTTCTTTTGAATAGCTGGATTAAAAAAGCAAGCGACCGAAATTGAACGATTCAAATAATTTACAAATCAAAATATTGAAAAAGAAAACAAACAAAAATTAAAAAAAAAATTATATGAAAAGAAGTTATTTTTTGGAATTGTCCAATTTTCCGACTTTTCCTAATTAAAAGTATAATGTATTTTTATTTCTAAACCTTCCCCGACTCCCAACGAACACATTAAAAAAACAATTATCAAATTTGGTTCAGTCGTATGAAAGTTATGAGCGTACATACATTTTGGCGATTCATTTTTATTTATATAGATATGTATCCCCAATATACATATATATATATATAACCAATTAAATTATTATTCTTCGCCTTTAAAACTTACATTCGTGTATACAAATACACACATTTCACAGAAAAAATGTTTCAAGTATTTACTTTCTAAACATTCTGGCAATACCGCTCCGGCTTATTAACTGTGAGAGGGATACTTCCAAATGCAATACCGCTTCAGATTATTAAGCCGTGAGAGGGATTGCTTCCAAAAAAGTTAGCAAAGGCATAAAGAAGAATAAAGCATAAAAAGAGCAAATACTAATCGCGAATACATAAACGCGAATACGTTAACGCGAATTATATTTATATATTGCCGTACATCTTTCAATGCCTGTATACCTATAGACATAGGATACAATTATACAATACAGAGAAGAAAAATAAATGAACAGTGCGGTAAATAAGAACAATATTTGGGAAACAAATTAAATAGTTCGCATACTGCATACCTTTGTGCATACATACATACATATATTGAAAGTCCAATTTGGCGATTTCCGAGCATTTTCTTGTTTCTTGTCAAACAAGAACAAGCATAATTGCATATATTTCATTTAACACATATTATATGCACATAGCATCCACACGTATGTACAAAGGATATTGACCTAGTTTTCAGTGCGCGCTGATACAAGGGCATACGGATAAAACCGTAGACAAAAAAAATAATATTTTTTCAAAATAAAGAAAGTAAATACAAACGCGAGCAATAAAAGCAATAAACGCATTCTAAAATTATTTTTCGGAAATAACAGCTCTTATTTATTGAAAAGAGCTTTCGGTTACACATATACTACATTTTACTAATTCAATTGTTCGGAAACAACAACTCTTATTTGTTGAAAAGAGTTTCGGTACCATATTCTCTATTATAATAAAATATACATATATATTTTGTATATATATATTTTATTGATTCAAATTTCCTGAATGAACACAGATTCAAAGGAATCTAAAGCAGAATTCTTAAGAATTCCAAAAATGATTACTGATGACAAAAGTCCGTGTACACCTGCGGAAGCTACACGCTCGAAGCAAGGTGCTACAAAGCAAAAACGGGGGAAAGACATTTCTTATATTAAATTCATTTCTGAGAGTGACAGCTTGATTAAATACTGCACTCGATTTGCATCTTCATCGATTCAGGACAACTCTGAATCGGTACTAGAAATAAAAAATAAATCTATTGACAATTTTTGGACACGCCTCCAAGCTGCATACGACGCAATAGTAGAAACTGATGATTCAGATCTACCTGAAAATTTCAAATCCTCGGCTTACGCCAAATACGAAAACTGCTTAAACCGGTATGAAGACACAAAAGCAATGATATCAGATCAATTAAAACTTATTAAGTGCATCTACTCCCCACAGTAGAGTAGAGTTACCACAATTGCCCCAAGAGGCAAGTTCAGGCATTCATCTCAAAGTGCCAGCGTGTGATACGGAAATATTTCATGGAGGTTATGAACAATGGCCGTCCTTCCGAGACATCCAAAATTATCACAAGCGCAAAAATTGTATCACTTCCGATACAAAACTAAAGGTCAAGCAGGCGTAATAGTCAAGCAGTTCGCATTAAATGATAATTTCAATTTAGCTTGGGAAGCTCTAAGATCACGATATGAAAATGAGAGAATTTTAGTTGACAAGCAAGTAACGATACTTATGAACTTGACTAAAATTCAAAGAGAAACCACTGTGTTAAATTGTTTGTCGGTTCTATCGACACAAAATATTCCCACTCACAATTGGGATCCTATTCTGGTAAACATATGTACCGCCGCATTGCCAGAAAAATCATTACTTTTGTGGGATCAATCGCTCTCATCAAGAAGAAAATGCCCAACGTGGCAGCAGATGAAAGATTTCTTAACTACCCAATACGAAATTGCGGAAAGGGTAGACTACTTAGAACTAAAAACGCTCAACAAGACCTAAATCGAAGCTTCAATAAACCCCAAGCCGGAAGCAACAATCATTTAAACAGAAGCTTTTTCAAAGCACAATCGTTCACATCTGAACAAAATAAATTCACGTCATGCGAATTATGTACTGGAGGGCATAAGTTAAAAGCTTGCGAGAAATTTAAAAAATTGAATGTCAATGAAAGGAACACCTTTGTCAGGTCAAAAAGACTATGTACAAACTGCTTGTCCCACTCACACAATCTTAATACTTGCGAAAGCAAATTTAATTGCGTATATTGCCACAAAAGCCATCATTCTATGTTACATCTCAATAACTTTCCCAACACATCTCATAGCAAAAAAAAAAAAAAGCCACGGGTTTAGTTGCAACAGCAACTTTCGAAACAAAAACTCAAGAAAATTGCCAAGAGACACCATGTTGTTCAAAGGCATTAAAAACTCAAACGCTACACAGCGAAAATCATAGTAGAGTACTACTACCCACAGCAGTTGTCTCCATCGAACATCGAGGAGAACTGTTCAAACTAAGAGCAATAATAGACCAAGGATCACAACGATCATTCATAGCGTCTAGGGCACAAAATAGGCTAAATCTGCCAACAAAACAAGCCTAATTTGAAATTACGGGAATGGGCGGAAGAGTAGTTCAAAACTCTAATAAAATCTGCCCCATTACCCTATTTTCCCCCCAAGCGGATATAAGAATACAAGCAGAAGCTATAGTCTTACAGCAACTAACGAATATGCTTCCAAGCTATCATATAAATAGCAAGCATTGGGAAAAGGTTTCACACCTTAAGTTAGCAGATCCCAACTGCAACACCCCCGCTCAAATAGACCTTCTATTAGGCAGCGATCTCATACCACAAATAATACTCGAAGGTATTGAGAAAATTTCAAACACACTTATGGCACAAAAGACTATTTACGGTTGGATCCTAAGTGGACTAGTTACGGAACCAGTCACAACATTGACAACTCAAGTTGAGGAAATCTCAAATGAGTACCTCAATTCACAATTGAGAAAATTTTGGGAGATAGAAGAACTCCCCCCCATTTCAATCGAAACCCCCGAAGATCAGTATTGTGAAGACTTTTACAAAGCCACAACTACTAGATCAGATAATGGTCGGTATGTCGTACGACTACCACTAAAACAACAATTTCCCAACACAATCGCCTTAGGTCACTCTCACACCTCTGCAATACAGCAGTTTCAAAGTATGGAAAGAAACCTACTTAGAAAATGTAAGATTAAACAAGATTATGATGGTGGCTTAGAAGGATATCTCCATTTAGATCACATGGAGGAAGTAAGTCCATGTGAAAAAATCATAAAAGGCAAATATGCAGTGTAAAGCCACATCATGCAGTAGTAAAGCCTGACAAAAAAACAACAAAAGTCAGAGTTGTCCTCAATGCCTCAAGAACCACTAGCTCGGGGAATTCCCTAAATGATATTCTATTTACGGGACCTACAATGCAACCATATTCATATTAAATTGGCGTATATACAAATACGTGTTCAATGGGGATGTCGAAAAGATGTATCGACAAATACTGCTACATAAAGATGAGCAAGATTTTCAGCGGATTATTTTCCGAAAATCTGCCAATAGTCCACTACGCGACTTTAAATTAAAAACAGTTACCTTTGGCGTAAACCGTGCCCCATATCTAGCCATTCGTACACTACACGAACTGACAGAAGACACAAAGCCAGAATTTCCACTGGCAACACAAATCTTAAAAACGCAAACGTATGTAGACGATATCCTGTCTGGAAGCCACAGTCTTCCACAAGCATACGAGACCTTATCACAGGTAATAAATGCCCTCAATAACGCCGGGTTTCCTTTAAAAAAGATTACAGCCAATCACCCAAATATTTTAAAAAATATTCCTAAAGACCATTTGTTGGATACTAATTTCCTTATATTTGAAAAGGAAAGTACAACAAAAACACCAGGCATCCAATGGAATGCCAATTCGGACCAGTTTTCATACACGACTGAGTCCATATCCGCATTATCCGCTATTACAAAACGCCAAATTCTCTCCTCTGTGGAAAAACTTTTTGACCCCGCACAATGGCTTTCGCCAATTATGATACAAGCGAAAATCCTGATTCAAGAATTATGGCTAGACGGAACTGACTGGGACGAACAAATGAAACCTTTTCGCTTAGAAAAATGGTCGCAGTTCGCTAATAATCTGACCGACATTTCGCAGATACAAATTCCACGGTGGGTAAACTATTCCCCCGAATACAAAGTGGAACTACACGGCTGCTGCGACGCCTCTGAAAAGGCATATTGTGCCACTATATATGTGCGTACACAAAGCGATGTCGCAACTACAAGCCACCTATTAGCGGCAAAAGCAAAAGTTGCGCCACTAAAACCGCTAAGTCTCCCACGACTTGAACTCTGTGGCGCTCTGCTACTAGCAAAGCTAGCTTCAATGGTGCAGACCCACTTAAATATGGCGAAATACAAATTATATTTATGGTCCGATTCCGAGATAGTTCTAGCCTGGTTAGAAAAACCACCACATACGTGGAAAACTTATATTTCTAGCCGAACATCTGAAATGCTTGACCTAGTAGGATCAGCCACTTGGCGTCACGTAGCCAGTGCTGACAATCCTGCTGATCTAGGTACAAGAGGATGCAAACCTCTGCATCTCGCCACCTCCACCCTCTGGTGGAATGGCCCCTGATGGTTAACAGAACCTCCCGATTCTTGGCCACAACGACAATCGACACTTATCATGCAACACTGGATGACACTGACATCCTTGAACGATTTTCATCATTTCCCCGAGCCCTCCGGGTAGTTGCCTATATGCTCAAGTTTTAGAGCGGCTTAAACTTAAAGTTAAAGGAGCAACTTATCTCCAATGCGATAAATTGACGCACCAAGACTTACAAAGAGCAAAGGTCGCTCTTATCGCATCAACCCAAACGCGCTACTTCAGCCGCGATATAGAAATACTAAGAGAATCGAAGCCTATTGATAAAAAGAGCTCACTCTTAGTTCTATACCCATTTCTATATACGAAGGGTTTACTTCGTGCGAATGGTCGGCTTGCTAATTCAAGCCTAACGTACAATGAACGCCACCATATAATCATACCAGAGAGGTGTCCGTTTGCCACTTTATTTATTACATATATCCAGATACTAATGCTCCACGCCGAACATCGCCTCATGCAACATATGGTCCGCCAAGAGCTGTACATACCCCGACTGAAGCCCCAAATAAAAAAGTGCATTTTCATGTGCAAAATCTGCACTACGCATAAACAGAAAATGCGATCGCAGATTATGGCAGCACTTCCACCTGAACGCTGCAATTTTGCTCTGCCTTTCACCACTACAGGTGTAGATTTTGCTGGGCCTTTTATGATAAAGGCATTCATGCTAAGGTCTCCTACCCTCATGAAAGGCTATGTGGCTGTTTTTGTTTGTTTCACGACAAAATCAGTACACCTTGAGCTATGTACGAATCTGACGACGGAGGCTTTTCTTGCGGGTTTTGCTCGTTTCGTCGGACGACGAGGCTTTCCATCAAAAATCATGAGCGATAATGGTAAAACTTTTATCGGAGCTCAAAGAGCTACCGAAAGACAGTTTGTGGACTTCACAAAACAAGTCTCACCTGACATTGTCCAAAAATACGCTGCTCAAGGTATCAATTGGCAGTTTATACCCCCCAGCGCCCCTCATATGCGCGGCTTATACGGCTGTAAAAAGTTTCAAATCTCATTTCAAAAAGATAGCTGGCAACCATAAATTTAATTATGAAGAATTCACGACACTCTTAAATAGAATTGAAGCCGTTCTTAACTCACGGCCTCTCGCTGCACTCTCGCAAGATCCCTCAGACTTTATTGCCCTCACGCCAGGGCATTATCTTAAAGGAGCGCCCATTCTGGCCACACCTGAGCCAGGCGTGGAGTCGCTTTCCTTATTAAATCGTTGGGAAAGAATTTAAGTTCTCCATCATGACTTCAGTAGCCGATGGAAAGATGATTATTTAAAGGATCTCCACAGAAGGTACCGATGGAAAATCACAGAAAATGCGCCTAACCTTGGAGATTGTGTCTTAATCAATGACGATTGTCTTCCCCCCACCGAATGGCGGTGGCCGCATAGAGAAGCTCTACTACGGCTCCGACGGTCATATTCGCGTAGTCGATCTCCGCACGCAAACGGGAACACTAACCAGGTCGCTCGTCAAGCTATGCTTTTTGCCAACCGCCGATAAAACCGAAAATAACGTAACCGTAATTAATAAACAAAGAAACGAAAAATAAATAATGATAAAATGCTCCAACATCAATAACTATCAACAAAAACCATGAAAAGGGAGTCGATCCACATGACGACTCACTCGTGCCACATTACGTGGCACCAATGCCCATATGAATATATATATGTATATGTTAATTAAAATAAAATCTTTTAACAGATAAAAATGGACGCCGAGATGCCAACTGCGCCCACGCCCACAATACGTTCGGCCGTTACTGTTCCGCGCTCGAAGACTACACCAGTCGCAGCGCCGCGAACCACCATAGCCACCGCAGCTCCCCGAGCAGTTTCAACGGCTCCACATAACGACACTCGATCAACGGCTCCGGAACCAACCCAACTCCAGTGCGCTCTATGTCGCCGTCGTCATCGCTCAGGCACATGGACATTGCCTAAATTGTCTGGCGCCCACCCATCTTACGAAAGAGTGCACAACGGGCTACCAGTGCCAAATATGCATGCAGCACCACCATACCCTACTATACCGCACCGCCGTAGCCGACGCCGGGCGTCGTGATGCGCCTCGTAGCCGTAATGCCATCCGAAGACTCCTGCGATCGCAACCGCGCAGACCGGCATATCCTACGGAGGACTCGCGTTCCTGGCGTTACTGCAATCCCACGCTGAACCGGAGCCGCCGGCCCAGGCCACAATCGAGCCGTCCAACAGGCTTCAGCAACGTGGTAGCCATGTTGCAACGGTTTCAGAGGCTAGTAGGCTAGATTCTCGCCTAGGGGGGCCAGGATGTACAAATGAGCATCCTCCCCCGACCTCAACACACACACCACATTATCACACCACATCGACTCAAACTTACATCACTAACACGCAACTTTCACCACAGTACGCTTACAACCCACATTCTACACTACTCATGAGAGCACTACACACCGACATCTACACGCATCTGCACACATGTACACCAACACCCATCACACCATCTGATTCAGCACCAACGGGAACCAGGAAGGACCGATATACAGATCGACTCCCCTCAGTTCGTTTGCGACATTAACAGCGATCGGTTTGTTACTATTTTCTGCGCGTCCCGTTTTCAATCCGCCATCATCAGGATCCACGCCGAAATAAAATTTACTAATTATCTATGTACATTAACAATTATTATATAATCAGTACGATTCGTCTTGGGGTTTTCTTGACAATAAAAATCTGTTGGTGTCCCCCGGACACAATCGTCACACCCCCTCGATAAGCTGGGTTATTTTCTTCTTTTCTTGCGCTACTGACTTTGCTAAGAGAGGATGTTATTAAAATAATAAATAAAGCTCATCAAAACGTGAACATGGATTTACTTTTCAGAACAGATATTGAAGCAGAAATTAGAACTGAGGATGACAAACTTGTATGGTCCAAACAATATCCTTATTCTATATCTGCTAATAATTTTGTTAATAAGGAAATCGAAAGTTTGCTCGCAAAAGGGATTATACGACATAGTAAAAGCCCGTATAATTCTCCCGTTTGGGTCGTTCCAAAAAAAGGAATAAATGAAGATGGCAGTCCAAAATTAAGACTGGTCATCGACTTTAAAAAAATTAATGAAAAAATAATAACCGACAGGTACCCAATGCCTAATCCCAATGTGATACTTTTTAATTTGGGAGAATCAAAATACTTTTCCACAATAAATTTAGAGTCTGGATTTCACCAGATATTGTTGGAAGAAGGAAAAACATCATTTTCTGTAAATACCGGCAAATATGAATACCTAAGAATGCCATTTGGACTTAAAATGCTCCAAGTATATTTCAGAGAGCAATGAATAATATTTTACATGAATGTATAGGAAAATTTTGTCACGTATATGTTAACGACATAATAGTATATTCAAAAACTCTAAAGCAACATATATCTCATTTGAAATATATAAAATATCTATAGAAAAATCAAAATTTATAGAAACCGAGGTTGAATTTTTAGGATACGTTGTATCCCATAAAGTTATAAAAACTGATCCCAAAAAAGTAGAAACAATAAAAAATTACCCATATCCCAAGACCTTACGACAACTTAGAGGATTTTTAGGATTAACGGGATACTATAGGAAATTATGCAACAATAGCTAAACCACTAACAAAACACTTAAAGGGGGAAAATGGTAAAATATCGCAGTATATGTCTAAAACAAAAAACAATTTTTAATCTTGATCAAGAAGGAATTGTTGCTTGTGAAACCTTGAAAAGAGCGTTACAAGAACAAGTTGAATTAGCTCAACCAAACTTTGAGAAAAAATTAATTTTAACTACTGATGCATCTAATGTTGCTGTAGGAGCAGTTTTATCCGAAGAAGGAAGACCATTAATATTTTTTCAAAGACACTGAACTCTAACGAACAAAATTACGCAACAAACGAAAAAGAATTGCTCGCCATAGTTTGGGCATTAAAGACATTACTCCATTATCTTTATGCAGTAAAAAATTTACAATGTCCGAAAAAAAAATCCGCATGGGAGCAACAAATTTAGTTGCTGACGCATTATCGAGACAAGTATTAAATAATTTAACTAGTTCATGCGAGTCGAGTGACTCAAGTGATTCACTAATAGAAAGCCAACATTCAGCAGAAAGTAGCGATGAGTACCAAATTCATGAAACAAAAAAACTTTTGAATCATTTTAAGCAACAGATAGTAATCGATAATGGAGGAAGAATTACTGTGTTAGAAACTATTTCTTCTTTTAATACTCGTAATAAACGTTTTTTAATTGAATATGACAGACCAGAAAATATAATTGGTATTTTAAAAGAATATAAGAATCCAAAAGTAGTTACAGGAATATTTTGCACACCTGAAATGCTATATGCAATAAAAAACATTTTGAAGGAGACATTTCCCACGATAAAATTTCTATATACTAAACTATTCCCTAATGATATATGCAATAAAGAAGAACAAGGATCGATAATTGAGAAAACACAAAATAGAAATTATAGGGAAAATTTGGCACAAAATAGGCAGCAATATTATTGGCCTTTAATGATAAAACAATTTAAAAAGTATGCAAAAAATTGTAGCATATGTAATAGTAATAAATATGAAAGACATCCGAAACTAATTCCAATAGGGAAAGCACCAATAACAAAAAAAGAGAGAGAATAACTCCATATAGACATTTTTTTCGCACAAACGATTAAATTTCTTACATGTACAGATTCATATTCCAAATTTCTAATCGTAAAACATATAGAAGACAAATCAAATTTAGAAGAAAAAGCTTTGGAACTGTTGCAAACATTTCCAAATGTTAAAAGTATAGTTATTGATGTTGATAATCGTCTTAAGTACGATACAGTTCAAGTCTTTAATGGAAAGGATAAATGTACAAATTTATTATTGTACACCACGCCACAGTACAATCTTTTTATCTTAAATCTTTTACCTTCAATATACAAGAAAAAGAAATTTTTGTCTAAAAGTTGTCACATTTAAAAAAACTTCAATCAAAAAATAATCAGAAGTCAAAGATAATATAAAATGTATCGAATATATATTTAAGAGTCAAATTTAAATAAATTGTAAATATATATTAAGATTTCAAAATGATAGTGTTCAAATTGATAAAATAGTCTATAGCCCACGTACTATATCCCTTTGAATCGGGACGCTTCAATTTAGAAGTGGGGGAGTTAATACCACCAGTTCATATTACATGAACATATCCTTTATCTGTCATAAATATGTAACATGACACTTACGACCCATATGGTCTATATTGAAACATTATATGTACTTTGTAAGATGAATCTTTCCCCTTGTAACATATGTATGTCTTATCTCAAGTGGATTGTAGATATACTTCCTAGAATGCAAGATTAATATTTGTATCTAGGCTTAAGCAAAATATTGTATTTAAGAAAACGTAATAAAGAAAACGAGGCAGTTGCACGCAGTTGCCCACGAGAACTCGACGGAGTTATTAATTTGCATACATACATATGTATGTTTATGTCTCTTCATATTCTCCGCTTGGGCATACATGCCACGTCATCATATGCCGAAAATACATATACATACATATTTATTTCTCTCCATATTCTCTGTTTGAGTATGTGGAGAACTGTTAAAAATGTTAACTTTCACCTTCTCTATGCTTTAAGTTCTCTGATTGAAATAAGGAATTCACCATTCTCGCTGCTATTTAGAAGAAATGATCACGTTCTCTGGCAGAAATATATGTAAAACGACTGATCTCACGCGAAGAGATAGCGATAGCGAATAAAGAGAAATACTTTGAAGAAAAAATACGCAAAGTGATTATTTTGTATTATATGAACCATTTTTTTTTGTGAAAATGGTAAAAATTTTGTTTTTTTTTACAAAATCGGGAAAAACTAAATAAAAAATAATTTTAAATAATTTATTATTTCAAAAATTATATTAATTTCGACTATTAATTCCTTTAATTTCTTCAAAAAATTAACGACCATCATGAGATATCCATATTCGCATTATTCCGTTATCATTTCCATATTTGTAGCAATAGAATTTCTATGGCATATACATACATATATTGTATTATTTCTTTGGCATATTTGTCTGTATGTTTACGAAAGCAAATACGAGCCACATACATATGTACATATGTACAAACATTTATAAGGGAATAACAAGTGCCACACGCATCTTTTCGCATCTCCGTTGTCACGGGCAACCAATGGCTGAAGCTCACGTTTTGTCAAAGAGTCGATGTGTCGAAGCACTGACGCGACGACAAAGCGGCACAACATTGTGTTGCTGGTAGAAAATCCAAGCTGTGCCGAAAAAAATAAACGAATGGCAGCCGATTGTCACCGCTTCCCTTGCCGCTGTAACAGCTTCGCCAACAAACTAGCGTAAATATGTATGAATGTATACGTATGAGCGTGAATACATATCGACGCAGATTTTTGCGAGCCACGGCAAAATATTTTAGAATTGACAAATATTATAAATCGACAACAGCTATGTTGCAACTTTTCTCACTTCTTTCTTAGAACAAATATCAGAAAGTTGTTCAATTTACGATTTTTAGCTTTAGCCATTGTCGCAAAAAGACGCTTCTTGGGAAAGGCATGCTCGGGGAGATATTACGGCGTCTGTTTTTATGAATGGAGCGAGGTCGCTTGTGGAATATGCGCCTGCGTTTGTGAATGAAATTGTTTTTGTTGTAAAATTTACTACATTTGGGCTTCGCCGATTTGGCTGCCATATTGACAGGTGATGCTTCTGCTATTTAGATAATTGTTGTTTTTGTAGAACAATGTTTAAATTTTTTGTTGGTGACAAATTCACATGTGTACACATTTTTTTTATAGTAGGAGGAAGCATCCAAAGCCGGAGTGCGGGACTTTAATCCGCTAAACCTAACCTTCTCCCAACTCAGGACTCTCCCACGGAACCACCAGATAAGGACATTTTACGTCTCCTCTATAGCACAGACGGACTGACGCCTATTCTGCTGTATCTGGCTTAGTATTGTTATGATGGAAGTAGCCGCTTCGTGAACAGCCTTCCACATCTCAGAGGACTGACACATAAGTGCAGTCAAACTTTCCACCGTTAAACTACAACCTAGTGATGTTTCTAGCTTTCCCCTTATGGTTAGAAACCCAGGACAATGGAAGAACACGTGCTCAGAGTATTCTATTGACTCCGTACACATCGAATAATACGGACTGACGTCGTTTTGAAATTTATGTAGATAGCCTCTGAAGCACCCATGCCCGCTTAATATTTGGGTCAGGTGGAAATCCAGGTCCCCATGTTGTCTACTTATCCACGTATGGATGTCAGGTATAAGTCTGTGGGTCCACCGTGCTTTAGTTGAGATTGGCCATCGTTGCTGCCATATAGTTATGCTCTCCTTTCTCTCTTCTCTCTTTTGGATATCTGTAATTGGCGTTGATAGCTCATATAATCTCGTGAGCTCGTCACCCTGGATGTATATGGGCGGCATACCAGCTAGTACTTCAGATGCTTCGCTGGAATAGCACTTATTACTCTTATTGCTGAGAGTCTATGCACCGCATTTATTGGTTTGGCATACGCTTTATGTTTAGTGGCTGTATCCATACTGGAACTGCATATAGCATAACTGAGCTCATAGATTTTGCAATCAGAAGTCTTGATAAGGCGTTATAAATTTTATTTGCTTTATTTGTTATGTTTGCCAAGTGCTGCTTGAATTTCAGTTTGGAGTCCAATGTTACCCCTAAATACTTCAACTGTGGTTGTGAAGTAATTACGCACTCTCCTACAATGAGAGTTATTTTTTCCTGGTGCTTATGAGCAATACCTCTCTTGGAAGAAAACCATTGGCGTAGACCATTTATACATTCATTACATTTATTTTGTAGGTCATCAAGTTGTCTATCTACTGCTTCCTTCATAAGGTCGTCTGCGTATGCGATTAGCTAAACGTTTTTAGGCTGTGGAATTCTTTGCACCTCATCATAAACTAGATTCCATAAGAGAGGCCCTAAAACAGATCCTTGTGGTACTCCGCTTGTAATAGGGTAGCTCTATATGCCTTTGGTGGTGACGTAGATGAGCTTTCTATTTTTAAAATAACTCCTAACGATATTTATGAGGTACTGAGGGGCGCGTATTCCGTATAGGGCTTTGAATATATTTTCCCATTTAGCAGAGTTGAATGCATTCTTCACATCCAGGGTGATCAGCGCACAATATTTTTTTGTACCATCTTTCCATCTTTTGCCACTTACTGCTCTTTTCGCAGTGTCGACAGCTTCTTTCAGTGCATCGATAGTAGACCTCTGTTTTCTGAAGCCATATTGTCTTTTTGATAGTCCGCCGGCTTCCTGGATTGCAATCTCCAAGCGGTTTCTTATTATGCTTTCGTACACTTTGCTCATTGTGTCGAGTATATACAGAGGTCGATACGAAGAAGGTTTATCTGGTGGTTTTTTGGGTTTTGGGATTAAGACCAGACGCTGGACTTTCCAGAGATCGGGGAACATCCTTTCTTTTATGCATGCATTGTACATTTTTGCAAAAAGAGTGGGCTTCGAAATTATGGATACCTTTAGAGCTCTGTTTGGTATTCCGTCGATACCAGGCGCTTTGTTGTTTTTGATTTTTTTGGCTATGGCCAATAGTTCTTCTTCTTGGACCAGTTGGGGTGATTCAGCAGCTTCGTTTCGTTGTTCAGCGTTAGTAATCGGTTCGTGCGTCGGAAATAATGCCTCGACGACTTTCTTCATGAACGGAGCGCATTGGGGTTGCTGCCGCTTGTTTTTGAATTTGGACATACAGATTCTATAAGCAGTCCCCCAGGGGTCTATATTCGCTTCTTTACAGATCTTTTTAAAACAGGTTCTCTTGCTACAGATTATAGCTGACTTTAGAAGCTTCTTATGGTTTTTAAAAGCTTCTTTGAGACGGTTTTCGTTTTCGCCACTTTGATTCCGTTGTAGGCGACGTCGGGCTGAGTGACATAACTTTCTCAGCGTGGCAATTTCTTCATTCCACCAGTATACCGGCTTTCGGGTGTTATTGTATCTCGTCCTGCGCATAGTTGCGTCGCATGCTGCAACTAGTTCCTTTTGCACAGCGGATACTAAGTGGGTGGCGTCTTCGCTTGGTGCTATTGCTGCACTCCAGACTGTCTCAAAAACGTCAGTGTCAAAATCTGTTTGCTTCTAGCTTCGTTTATGTGTAGTGTTACTGCGTGGGGGTTCCTGGTCTCGAGCGAATAAAATTTCTGCGAAGATTGCCATATGGTCACTATTTGTGAACATGTCTGACACCTCCCACTTAATGTGTCTGCTTAGTGCTCATTTGCAAAGATCAGGTCTATTACAGAGGCCTTATTTCCTTTTTGGTAAGTATTTTTTGTGCCACTGTTCATTATTGTGAGGTTGGTTTGGCTCAGAAATTCTAAAACTAGGCGCCCACGGCGGTTTGAACTTCTGCTTCCCCAGGCATCGGTGATTTTCCTCTGCTTTCTAATGACAATTCCAGGAGGAAGACTTCAAATTCTCTAACGGACGCACTGGGACGAGCATAGCAGCTTACGTAATAAATTCAACCAATTTGCGCCCATGTAAAGCCATTTATTGCTTCTCTGCAGCAAGATGTGAATGTTTGTCCATTGCAGGACCATATTGCTGCTTTGCCACTTCTGTCTGTAATCCAAGTGCTTTCCGAACGTTGGGAATATTGCTCACTCAGTAAGGCGACATCAATGTTGCTTTCTATTGTGGTTTGTTGCAGCAGTGCTTGTGCTGCAGCGCAGTGGTTTAGGTTCACCTGCAATATTCTCATTTCTCCATTGTCTTTAGCAACTCAACGTATTTGGGACAGGTCGTACTTAGAACCGAATGTTCTCCTTTGCAGAGCATGCAACTCGGTGTGTTAGTGCATGCTTTTGCAACATGTCCCGCGCTTCCACAACGTGTGCAAAGAGAGGACCTGTCGATCAGACTGCAACATTTACGCGCCATGTGGCCTGGATGAAAGCATCTGTAACAACGGGAAACAGGGGAGTACTCCCGGAGGCGACAGATCGACCACCCAATCTTTACTTTGCCAACTTTAAGGGTAGTCTTGGCATCTTGGGCACGCAGGGATATAAGGGCTATTTGAGTACCGCTTCTTGTTTTCCTCATATTTTTAAGCTGGCTTATCTGCTGCGGTGTCTCTAATATTTGTTTTGATGACTTCACTAAAGGTTCCTTGCAATTTTTGAGTCATGTTTTTTGGCTTCTTCGTAGGTGGTAGAAAGCCTAATGTCTCCCGTGCTCTTTTTGGGGTATTTTGGGGCGATTTCGAGATTTTCTGTTTTGCCATACAAGTATGTTATGCTGCTTACTAGCTCTCGCATGGCTTGGTTTATGTGTCTCTGTCCGGACATCATATTCTCGAGCTCCTTTATTTTTCTGCCCAATTTGCAAAAAATATTAGTAGATTCTCTACTTTGCGCTCTATCGGATTTGCCTCTCTTGTTCTCATTGTCGGCAGATTCACTATTTTTTATTGGTCCAGCAACGGTGGACTCCTCTTTTTTTGCTATTTGGGGGCGTTCTTACAATTTTTGAAATCCTCCGAAAAGGATTTTCTGGTGTACACCCAGAACTATTCTCAGAGGCCATACCTCACTCGAAAATAGTTGGGTACACCTGCCAACTAGTCCGTTCAGTCTCTTCCTCTTAAGTCTGATTTAAATTTCCGATGGTTGGCAACGCCAAAACCGAAAGGGAATGCAAAAAACAAAACAAAAGGAGAGAGAAGAAACAGAAAGGGGAAAAACAGCTGATGTCTCCAACCACAACGGCAAAACAATTTTTTTTTTTTTTATAACCACGTTGTGCCTCGATTGCTGTTCTCAGGGGAAACAATTTTATTAAAAACAAATTTTGCCGCGGAAAAAAATGGGCAGGTACGTAAAATAATTTAAAATAAGATACAAAAATTGTAGTTATCTCTTTCGATTTTAATTACCGACTTGCGTCCGTCACCTGATTGTTACGCGTGAAACAAATTTAGCCAAAGCTACCTCAAAACACTTGGAAAACTATGCAAAACACTGGACCGCACAAAAACACGTCCACTTTACACAATCACATGTGTACACATACATATGTATGTTTGTATGCATGTGCATTATTCGTTCGGCAATGTATACACATACATGCACATATACATAAGTATATATGAATCTTTGAACATGCAGATCAACGCGCGCACATGTAATATATTGCCCGATGAAGGGAGTGTCCAAAAGGGGGCTGGTGCTTGTATCAGTATTGGGGACTGCGTTTTTTCTTGGGCCGACCAGCGGTCGTAGTATCGAGCTCTTAAGCCCACGGATCGATTCGGTGCAGGACCACATCGGTTGACTCAGGATCGTTACGGGGACATCGTTCCGTCCGGCGGCCAATAGAGTAACCTGTTCCAGTCAATGGGCTGGAGGTGTGGGCTGTACCACTGCGATAGCGCTTTAATCGACCGCTTGGGTGGTCGGTGCTACTGATCCGGTCGGCACCGGAAGCGCATCCTCCGGCGAGTACAGACGCACGCACTTACACCTTGGGCGCTCTAGCTGTGCTCTAAGCTACCGGGGGGGTCGGCAGGTCGCGAATAGCCGAACGGCCTGTAGTAGCAGGTTAGTTGCAAAATAAGTTAAAACGAATAAGCAACCCCCGACGATGAGCGGCAGGAGTGAAGGAGGCGGCATAAAAGCTAGCAGATCCACTGAAGCTCCTGTGACTGTGGCGAATCGACACCGTCACATAGAAATAGGTGCCCCTCATCATGTTTGGACATGATGAAAGCAAAACAAAATCCAGGCGCGACGGACCCATAATGGGCGGCTTCCTGGTCAGCGTCTGTTTCACCATGTTAGGTGCGGCTGATATTACAACTTGACCGGTACACAGCGCGGCGCACTGGGAGTCCTTGGCTATCTTGACAGCGATGTCTTCCGCTTGTAGGATGGAAAAGGTGACGTGAGCTTGCTCAGCCGAGGTGTTAGCCGTGTGGTGTATCAGTAAACAGCCACTTCGGTCCCTGGTCAGCGAGTGTGCATTGGGCGCAGGGGTAGTAGCCTGCGTTGCCCCGGGCGAGCGCCGGTCCGTCCGTGTTTTCCGGGACTGGTAAAGCGAAGGACAGGCCTCAGGGAACTGGGGTAGGAGAATGGTTTCCGAGGGTACACCCGTTCCTGTCTATTTCGGCCCGCCCCCCAACACACGATGCGCTGTAAAAAACAACAAATAGAGAATTATTTACATTTAGATAATAAACACAAAAGCAGCAGTGTACAAGACTGCTTCACGAGCAGCGGCACTCAAAGCCCTGGCAGTAAGATACCAGAATCGGAACAATCCAGGAGAACGCCGAGTAGTTTTTGCGTCGAAGCTGATCCCTTTAGACGCGCACCAAGATTGATGCGATCACCGAAACAGGGGCTCACGGTGGAAAGGCCTGAAAGAGACAAGACAGCACGCTTCGAGCGCAACTAACGCAACCAGGAGAGGACATTATGGCTGAATTGGGAGATATGATTAAGAGGCTAACGGAAGCAATGAAACTGCCTCAACGATCGATCAACAATCAGATCCGGGATCTGCTAACTTCTGTCACAAAGCTCCATGAATGCGCCCAAATGGAGTACAACAAAGTTAAAGCAACCAGGCGAAATGTTCCTTTAAGACATAGAGGAGTAGATTCAACTCCAAAAAGGCCCCGCGAGGATGAGCAGCAGACGCGAAAGACCCCGCCAAAAAAGAAAGCCAGCCAAGAGGAAGTCCAAAAGAGGACCACTGCGTGGAAGAAGAATGAAGGAAACATTCCTACAAAAGAACGGAAGGCAGAGGAACAGGGAAGTGAATGGACGCAAGTGAAACCAAAAACTCAAAACAAGAAAAAGAAGACGGTTTCTGCTCCACGTCCGAGGCCCGATGCAATTATCATTGCGCGCACTGGAAGCATGTCGTACAGCGATATGCTTAGAGCCGTCAAAAAGGAAGATGCTCTGAAAAAGCTTGGAGAAAACGTTTCGCGGATCCGGAAGACAGTAAAAGGCGAAATACTTCTGGAAATGAAGAAGGCCCAGATGAACACGGGAGCATATGAAAAGGAGATATGCAAGGTTCTGGGCGACCAGGCGCAAATAAGAGCTCTAACCCACGAAGTATCAGTGAAGATTCGAGATTTGGACGAAATAACCACCAAAGAAGACATAGCAGTGGCAATACGTTCACAAATCAAAGAGCTAAATTCCTTTGACGAAAAGGCGATAAAAACCATGAGACAGGCGTACGCGGGCACACAGACGGCAGTCATAAGCCTTCCCGCATCGGACCGCTTTGAGTCCGCTTGACGCCCATAAGATCAAGATTGGATGGGTGGTCTGCAGAATAAGGGAGAAGCCGAATCTCAGAAAGTGTTTCAGGTGCCTGGAATACGGCCATCTGGCGAGGGTATATACGAGTGAGGATGATCGAAGCAAATGTTGTGCTAAGTGTGGTGAAAAAAGGAGTGTGATAAAAGCCCGTCGTGTGCGGCATGCAAAAGCAGTGGGAAAAAGGAGACAGGTCACCGGATAGGAAGTTGGAAGTGTTCTCTATATCAAGGGGCGTGTAAAAAGGTGAAATGAAGGTTGTCCAAATCAACTTAAATCATTGTGAAGCTGCTCAAGAGCTGCTGAAGCAAACAATCTTCGAGGAAAAGGTAAAGGTGGTGATAGTGTGTGAGCAATATAAAAACATAAACGCTGGCATGTGGATCTCCGACAAGGAAAACAAAGCTGCCATATGGGCCTGTGGGGGCAACGTCTTCCAAGATAAACCGCTCCTTGGAAGATCTTACTATACACGAGCGACAATAGGTGGCATTTATTTCTACAGCTGCTATATTTCCCCCGAGTGTGTTGCAAGGAAACTACGAAATAATTCTTGATGAAATAGTCCGAGACGCCCTCACTACCACGCCAAACGTGATAGCAGGCGCTTTCAACGCATGGGCAATTGATTGGGGTAGTTGCTACACAAACAGACGGGGTAATGCTCTACTCAAAGCGTTTTCTGTTAAACGCCGTGTTAGACGCCGTGTTGCTCAATACCGGCGGTAGAAATACTTTTGAAAAGAATGGACGTGGATCGATAATAGATATCACATTCGCCAGCAGCACGCTAGTTCGATCTGCAAATTGGAAGGTGTGCGACTTTTATACGCATAGCGATCACCTGGCCATCTTGCTGGAAATCCGAAAACAAATACAAACTCGGTCCAGCGCTATAAAATGGCAGAAAAAAGGATGGAAGGTTGAAACGTTCGATGAAGAAATTTTCAAACTTATGTTGGATGGGAACCTAGATGGTGCGACCAACGTTGACCGACAGGCTGAAAATCTGGTTAAGCGTATAAGTAAGGCCTGTGATGCTGCTATGTGTAGGAAAAGGCACAACATAACCCACGGATCCGCATACTGGTGGAACGAGGAGATCAGCACACTGAAAAGTGAATGCCATAAAGCGAGACGCCTCTGCCAAAGAAGCCAAGGTACGCCACATCATACTAGATTGCGAGAAAGTTTCAAACAAAAATGTAAAGAACTCAGAAAGGCTATCAAAAGAAGTAAGTCCTCGAGTTTTAATGAATTATGTGAGAAGGTTGAGGAGAATCCGTGGGGTGACGCATATAAAATAGTGATGGCAAAAATCAGAGGGGGTAAAAGCCAAGCGCCAACCTGTCCGATCCTCCTAGAAAAGGTGGTGAAAACGCTTTTCCCAACGCAAGAACCACAAATGAGTAGAACGATACCAACCAGGATGGAATCTCCAATTGTAGACGAGAAGGAGGTAATGGAAGTGGCGGAGAGATTTGGCAACGCAAAGGCTCCTGGACTTGATGGCATCCCGAACAAGCCTCTGAAAATTGCCATCAGGCATGCCAAGAGGGCTTTCGCCGAACTCTACACACGATGTCTGAATGAAGGTGTTTTCCCGAAAGTTTGGAAGAAACAGCGGCTGGTTCTCCTCCAAAAGCCAAACAAACCGGCGGGAGAGCCGAGTGCGTATCGCCCACTCTGCATGATCACCACGATGGCCAAAATACTGGAAAGACTAATTTGCACACGCCTAGAACGCCACCTAGAAGAAGAATCTCCTGGGTTATCTGAAAACCAATTTGGATTCAGAAGACATCGGTCCACCTTAGATGCAGTTGGAAAAGTGACGAACATTGCGGCCAAAGCCATAGAGGGCACCAGATGGATGTATGGAGATAAAAAATACTGCGCAGTTGTTACGCTGGACATGAAAAACGCTTTCAACTCGGCATACTGGCCACATTTACTGAGCGCATTAGAGGCAAGAAACACCCCGGGGTATCTTCTGAGGATAATTAGCAGCTATCTGTCTGACAGACTACTGTTGTACGATACCGATACAGGTCCAAAAACCTACACGGTGGCAGGTGGTGTACCACAAGGCTCCGTACTAGGTCCACTACTTTGTAATGTGCTGTACGACGGGGTGTTACGGTTACCGCTGCCAAAAGAAGCACAGATAATTGGCTATGCGGACGATATTGCCGTAACGATCGTAGCTAAAGAACTCTTGCAGATACAGAACATATGCAATAAGACCGTGTCGAAAATCAAAGACTGGCTCACGAGTAACAAGCTGCAGCTTGCAGGTGAAAAAACAGAGGCAGTGCTCATCACGAGCAGAAAAAAGCTAGAAACGGTGACTCTGAACATTGATGGATATAACGTTGCAACACAAAATTCACTGAGGTACCTTGGAGTTATGATCGATACGAGGCTCAATTTCAAGGCGCACATTGAAACGGCCTGTGGTAAGGCGGCTAAAGTGACTGCGGTCCTGTCGAGAATCATGGCAAACATTGGTGGCCCAAGTCAAAGTAGAAGAGCTCTGCTGGCTAAAGTTAGCCAATCAATGCTTATGTACGCAGCTCCGATATGGGGGACAGCCCTTTGTCAAAAAACCGGTGTCGCACGAGGCGAGTGCCATCATATCTGGTCTTATGCCACCGGATATAATGGCCTCTGAGTTAAGTAGAGTCTACTGTAAAACAAAAGCCATGCATAGGCGCCTAACGGCCGACGAGCGCAAAAACGAGAGGAAGACAAGTCTCGAGGAGTGGCAAAAGCAATGGGATGCGGCAGATAAAGGAAGATGGACATATAGGCTTATTAAGAATGTACCGACCTGGATTGACAGACGTCATAGGGAGACAGATTTCTATTTAACCCAGTTCTTATCGGGCCATGGCTGTTTCAGGGAATACCTACACAAATTTGGCCATGATGACGAAACACACTGTTCTTTCTGTGGAAATGCCGCAGAAAACGCAGAGCACATCTTCTTCTCCTGCACGAGGTATGCAATGGGGAGAGAGACCATAGAAAAGCTAACAGATTAAAGGATGACGCCCGAAAACATATTTAGTCACATGCTGCGATCACAGCTGGTGTGGGCTAAAATGAAAGAGTGGAGTGCAATAGCCCTCCGAGAACTCAGAACGAAAGAGAGGCAGCGCAGAAGCATAAGACCGCATGAATAACCCTGGAGGTAGGTCGTGAAGAGGCAGTTATCGCCCAGCTCGGTCCTGCGAAGTAGTGCTTAACGGCGGTCCCGCAGGTCCGAATACAAGCTATAGCAGCCGGAGTTAAGGGTTAAGGTTGGAAGTTAAGTTACGTACTAAAACGTAGGTATACTGTTTCGCAAGTCCAGCGTAGTCATAAAACACTGGCTGGGCGTGGTCCGGAAAGAGGTGTACTCTACCGAACAATATGAATCGTGCATGCTGCCAGCCTCACCCTGGCAGTATCTTTAGAAGATTCCCCCTTCGACAACAAAAAAAAAAAAAAACATGTATAGTACATTATGTACAGTACTTTTCAGATATAAGCCCCCCGGTTAATGTATTCCCCGTTTAAAAGGTCTCCGCGCTTATAACATTGAAAATGTGCGAGCCATTTAAAGAAATCCGTACAAAAATAATCCCCGGATATAAGAAATAAAAATCTGGCTACACTTATTTGATTTTTTTTGTTTTGCGATATGGCAATCTGTGAAAACATATATCTGTTGATTAATGGCGGAAATTGTGAAACTTTGGCAAAAGTGTAAGTGAAATAATTTTTATGTTTGCAAAATTTATTAGCGTTTATTTTTTTACAGAATGGCTGGTAACAAAAGAAATATGCTTTCCATAAAGTAAAACCATATCAAAACCTCAATTGTATTCCAAATATTGGTGCTCTTCAAGTACACTAAACAAAATTTTAAAAACCGCAGGCGAAATTGCTAACAAATCGTCCACGCGCAAATTGTCTGCAAAAAGAAGGTAAAGAAGCCCAGGTGGAGCAGGCGTTAATGATTAGGTTTATTCAACTGAGATCTTCTGGAGCAGTAATCTCTTCAAACTTAATGCTGGAAAAAGCCAAACAGCGTGCAGTGAAGGCAAAAAAAGATTTTACGCCAACGCAAGGATGGCTCTGGAGATTATAGAAGCGCAATGGCATTCAGCTAAGAAATATTCACGGCGAAGAACGCTCCACTGATAAGGAAAATGCAGAAATATTTCTGAGCACAACTCTTCCACATATTATAGCGAACTATGATCAGGCGAATATTTTCAATGCAGACGAAAGTGCCTTGTTCTTTGAAGCATTGCCGCAAAAAACGCTTCCACATAAGGGATAAACAGTGAAAGGGTTCAAGACCTCTAAGGACCGGCTAACGCTCCTTTTTATTTGCAATGCCACAGGAGATTTTAAGGAAGTCATTGTCATTGGAAAGTCAAAGAGTCCGCGATGCTTTAAAAATAAAGATTTGCGTGGATGACGCAGGAGATTTGGGGTAAAGTTTTAAATAAGTTAAATACACAAATGAGGTAACAGAATCGAAAAATTGTTCTGCTGGTTGACAATGCGGCTTGTCATAAGATTTCTGACACTTTGACAAACAATAATCTTCAGTTTTTGCCACCAAATACCACTGCAATAATTCAGTCTCTGGATCAAGCAATTATCCACTGTTTTAAGGCATACTATAGGCAAAATATTATTCGGAAACAGGTTGCTGCAATTGAACGCGGACAAACAGTGGCTGAATTTGAAAAATCACTCTATATATTTCAAGTGATTCATATGATTAAACATAGCTTTTTGATGGTGAAACCAGTATCAATTCAAAACTGTTTCAAAAAGGTAAGTTTGTTAAAATTTCAAAATTTTTGCTTATGACACATATTCATTAATGTTTTTTTTTTATTATTTTTTTGAGCAATTTGAAGACACAAGTGCTGAAGTAGAAAAAATCGTTAAGAGGCTGTCAGGTGCAAATACACAAAGCTCATTTGAAACATATATTGTATATGATGACGACATTGCGTGCTATGGCAATTGAACTGATGAGTAAACTGTCCAATTTTGAGCATTTCGCTCGGCTCTTATATCCGAAAAATACTGTAAATATCAAGTAAAATTATTAAATATGCAAGTCCAAATTGACTATAAATATTATTATGCCTGCATTCATATAAAATTATACTCATATCATAATTATTTTTACATGTCAATATGGAATTGCAAACACAACACACACGAAAGCATATATACATATGTACATATGTATTTGCATACATTGCACATACAAGCGATCCTCTGGTTGAAAGCTAATATGAAGCATTAAAATATCACAATGCTGTTGTTGGGAGTATCATAAGGAGCATATATTTATGTCTCTTCATATTCTTGAGTATGTGAGAGAGCTGTATTTGTACACATTTTTCGCTGTTAAAAATGGAATATTAAAGAACTTATTTTTCTTCAATATTCCCTGATTGCGCATATGTACATGCTATGGCATCATATGCCGTGAATTCTGTGGTTGTGAGGTGAATTCCTTCAATTCTGACAAATGTTCGATATCGAACCTGCACCTTCACCATGTTTTAAGTTCTCTGGTTAAAGCAGAGAATGTAAAGCATAGGGAAGGTGCAAATTGAATTATGTATGATGTTCGATTTGGCGGCTAACAGAGCAGATAGAATCGTAGTAAGGAATTCACCATTTTCGCTGCTATTTAGCAGAATTGAGCACGTGTTCTGGCAGAAATATATATAAAACGACTGAATTCATGCCAGACTAAATAAAGAGAAATGCTTTGAAGAAAGATATACAAAGTCACACAGAGAATGTAAAACAGCATTCTCTGAGTCACATATGCATGCTTATTTTGTATTATATGAACCATTGTCACATACATATGTACATATGCTTATTTTGTATTATAAAATTAAATATAAAATAATTTCAAATAAATTATTATTTCAAAACTATATTAATTTCGACTATTATAAAACGAAGATGTGCCAAATGAACTTGAATGGGCTCATATAAACACGTCTTGCGTCATTCCTTTCATTTCTTTAAAAAATTAGTGGCCTTCATGAAATAAGCATGTTCGCATTATTTCGTTATCATTTCCATATTTGAAGCAATAAAATTTCTATGGCATATACATATATTATTTCTGTGGCACATTTGTCTGTATGTTTACGAAAACAAATACGAACCACATATGCACATATAAGTTAAGGTATCAACAGAGGGTTAACAAAGTATAACACCAATCATTGTCCTATAATTTGAGTTAATCCAATTCTTGCGCTCAAGCTTTGCCAAAGTACTCGATATGTGCAGTATGTGCGTGGCGTTCGCTCATTGGCCAGCACTGCAACTAACAACGACACCCACGCAGCTCGGTTTTCCCGCCAAAACTCACGACTTGCGATGATCCAGCATTACAGCAACAAACAACAGCTCTAACTCAACTATAAGTCTATGGAGCAGGTCACTTTAATTAAAGTCTAACTTTAGTAGAGCACTAAGAAAACTGTAACCAAGCGAGCAACATCGCAGTAGAGAAAAGAGTAATGAAATAATAAAAGGTACAGTGAACAAAAAAACTAACTTGTATACAAACATTCATAAGTGAATAATATGTGCCGCACGCATCTTTTCGCATCTCCGTTGTCACGAGCAACCAAGGCCGAAGCTCTCGTTTTGTGAAAGAGTCAATGTATTGCTGGTAGAAAATCCAAGCTGTGCCGAAAAAAATTAACGAATGGCCGCCGATTGTAACCGCTTCCTTTGCCTCTGTAACAGCTTCGCCTACCAACGTGCGTAAATATATATGTATGTATACGTATGAGCGTGAATACATATCGACGCAGATTTTTGTGAGTCACGGAAAAATATTTTAGACAAATATTATAAATCAACAACTAATATGTTGCCACTTTTCTCACTTCTTTCTTAGAACAAACTCCAGAAAGTTGTTCAATTTATGATTTTTAGCTTTGGCCATGAAATAAAAGGCAAAAATTAAAAATAAACTCTGTCGAGATTCGAACCTGTGTGCTCATCATGATTTTTCAAGCGCTTACCAACAACACCACCATTGACACTTGTATTGCGTTGTCCTAATTATGCTTTGGTTATGCATAAAAGAAATATACAATGGTTGAAATAATTTTGTTTAAGTACGGAAATATGCTTTTGTAGAACATTTGCTTTCGCAAACATACAGACAAATGTGCAAACGTTGATGTATGATTGTTTTGCATTTTGCTTCTACGCCGGTCAAATTTCTATACAAAAATCAACTGAAAAGCATGATAAAATAAAATAGACTATGAGGGCAATTAATTTTTAAAAACTTTATTGACAATTAAATAAAACTGAAAATACATGTTAATTTTATTAAATTTATTAAAAAACTACAATGAAAAATAAAAATCATTTTATTAGAAATATACATATAAGAGAATATAATTTTAATAAAAAAAAGTTCTACATACATATTTCCATCCATAATGGAACATATTTCCTATGGAATATCAAAGATATCAATATTCTCTGTTTGGGAGTATCATCATGGGCATGCATACATACATATATTTACGTACATACATATATGCTAGCTGGCCCCGCATGCATTGTCCTGCGTGAAATTATGTGTTTTGAAATGAAAAGAAAGTTGAATTTACGTTATGTTAAAAATCATTTATTTTCGATGTAGATGTGAATCTACTGGTTGGCCTTGCTTTCTGCGTAACTATTTCTTCGACGACGCATTCCATGTATAATATCAAGGCATTTCCGAAAAGCGCAATATTCTCGCAAACGAATCACTGACGCAAGTTGAGAAAAAACTTCTCAATGTCAATTTTGTTGTTGGAAGTGTTTCCGCTGGCTGTACTGCATTCTCTGGGTTGAAAAAGACTCTTTGGCCATTCTCCAAATGAACTGCGAGACGCACAACAGTCGTGAATTGCAAAGTAAATACCCTACAAAACGCTTTATCGCAGTTCACGTATCGACCATTTGATACTTGCTGATCTCATCTCGTTCAAGACCAATAACCGCCATCTTGCTTTCTTTGGTGACGTATTTGCAAATGTATTCGATCGATTTCACCAAACCGCCGTATTCAACATTGGCATGAGTTTTGAATGTGAATTAGACAATAATGGCGAATATGGTATGATCCATGTGTTATGGACTTCGATATTCAGCCCTCTAAGTTGAATGCTAAATGTTCTGCCATTGTCGTCTAGTGATAGTGTTTCGTGCATTTATTGTTAGACATACAAACCGAAGTGGGATTGTGGTATCCGCAAGGTCCATGCATGATATTGGCTTTCATCACTTCGTATAATTCTGGATCTATCTCTGGTCAGGAATTTCTGGTGAAATGATTTCATCAATTTGATCTGGTGTAACCACCATCTACCATCCAAAGAAGAATGTGTGCGTGCGGCAAACCTCTTTTTTGCAACACAACAGAGAAAATCCAGCATCTGACTGCACCATATATACATACGTTGCTTCAAGATAAAGTCCATCAAACATCGTGCTGTGACATCGTAACGATCGCTTGCTGATTGACCGCGATCCATAATTTCACACGTATTTCATCGCATCCTGGGAGTACTCGTTCATGTGCCTTGGTGTGCCACTTCGTCTGAAACACACATAAACTTTTAACTGAATAATTTTCAATAATTTTTCTTTTAAATAGCCGGAATAAAAAAGCAAGCTACCGAAATTGAACGATTCAAATAATTTACAATTCAAAATATTGAAAAACAAAAGAAAAAAAATTTTATGGAAAAAATCACTTTTTGGAAATTTCCAATTTTTCGACTTTTCTTTATGAAAAGTATAAATTCTTTTTATTTTTAAACCTTTCCATATCCACAGCGAACCACTTCTGAATTTCATGCAGATTGGTTTGGCCGTTGTCGAGCCTTAGCGTCACTAACAAACAAATATTAATTTTTACTTACATATCTATATGTATGTACGTATATATGTATATGTATAAAAAAGAATACGTTTGTATAGGATAAAGGAAAGGGCTGTTTTTAGGGGTTTTCCGGCAATAATTCCAATTTTTCTCGCCGTAAAAACCATCTCTGAACTTCAACAAACATTTAAAAAAAGAATTATCCAAATTGGGCCAGGCGTTGTTGAGTTATGCGCTTAGCAACACATTTTGAAATTCATTTTTATATTATAGACGCAACTTTCCTAATCTTTTCTTACATAATTATAACAAATACAACAAAAAAAAAAAGACTTAGGGGAATCGGTCCAGCCATTCACGCGTGATGCCGTGACCAAGGGAAAAAGGGATTAATTTTTATATAAGTATATATATATATATGTATATATTATAGTATATATATTTTTATATAAGTATATAGATATAATTATTTATGTCTCTTCATATTCTTGGGTATGTGAGACAGAGAACATAAAAAAATGTCTTTATGTTCTCTGTGTTTGTGTTTTGTACACATTTTTCGCTGTTAAAATTGGAATAAAATTTAAACAAGCAAAACGAAATTCTTCACATTCGTATATTTATTCATATTCTCCTCACATTCGTTGAGAGTGTAATCATGGGCATGCATACGTACATATATTTATTCATATTCTCTGCTTTGGCATACATGCCACGTCATCATATGCCGAAACTACATATGTATATTTATTTCTCTTCATATTCTTTATTTGAGTATGTGGAGACCTGTTAAAAATTTAACATTTTTTTTTCACAGCTTGAATTCTGTGGTTGTGAGGTGAATTCCTTACTATGAATCTAACAAATGTTCGCTGTCGAACCTGCACCTTCTCTATGCTTTAAGTTCTCTGGTTGAAGTAGAGCCCCTTCATTACCAATCTCAGCAATTATTAGCAAAGAAAAAAACCAAGAAGGTAAAACATACTGAATAGTTAGGAGTTGTTCACTAGGTCCGATTCCCACTAATCGAGATAACGAGATCCCCAACTCTCCTGTCACTGGAATCGTGAAAACCACTCACCTACCAAACTTTGACAGTTGACTGGATTGGGAAGGTTTTGACGTTTTGCACTTGGAATGAATGGAACGGTCAGATTGAAATTATACCAAAAATATACGTGAACGGAGGAATTTGTTGCCGCCGTTCAAGATCACTAATAAAAATTTAAAACAATGAAAATGAAAGAAAATGCGAAATTTAAATATATTTCATGAAACGTTTTGCATAGTAGAATTATATTTCAATAACAAATGATTAAAAATATTTATTAATTGAGAACTAACAGGCTTACTTCACATAATTAAGTATTGAAAGATCAAAGTTAGTTGTTTTAATATACCATAAAATCATAAAAAAGGATTTAAGCAGTTTCGCCATATATTAAAAGTCTAATAATAATAATTTGCAATCGTAATAAATGTTTTTAATTTAAATGCCAAAAAATTCTTATTTTGTTGGATCTGGCATAATGGAAAATGTTATAAAAAACGCTTATTTTGAGGCGCTCTTACACTGGAATAAGTTGGGCATCCCATTGTCACATGCCACTAATGCTGAAGTGAAGTGCAGCTTATTTTATACTGTCCGAAGGATGCGCCCCTCGCGTCAGTTGTGCGGCAGGAAGGTAATCGTTGGGTTATAAAACAAGCCCAGAGAGGTGATCTAGTGACTGACGCCCAGAGCATACTGAAAATATGGAGGGAACACTTCTCCATAATAGCAATGAGAGTATAATACCAGGAGAGGGGGCAGACGTTCGATTACCCGACCATGAAGAAGTTCGAATAGCAATTACCCATCTGAAGAACAATAAAGCGGATTGCCGGCCGAGAAATTCAAATACTGTGGCGAAGAACTGATAAGGAGAATGCATCAGCTTCTTTGTAGATTATGATCGACGATTGGAATTTAAATGTGCTCTGCCCAATCCACAATAAGGGACACCCTACCATCTGCGCCAACTACCGTGGGATAAGCCTCCTTAATATCGCATATAAGGTTTTATCGAGCGCCCTGTGTGAAAAATTAAAGTCCACAGTCAACAACTGATTGGACATTATCAGTGTGGCATATACGTATATGTACACCACCTCTTCATCGATTTTAAAGCCGCCTTCGAAGGCACGAAAATCATCTGCCTTTTTGGCGCTATATCTGCATTTGGTCTCCCCGCAAAACTAATACGGCTGTGTAACTGACGTTGAGCAATACCAAAAACTACGTCAGGATCGGGAAGGACTTTTCCAAGCCACCTGATACCAAACGAGGTTTCAAACAAGGCGACTCCCTACCGTGCGACTTCTTCAATCTACTCTTGGAGAAAATAATTCGAGCTGCAGATCTGAACAGAGAATGTACAATTTTCTATAAGATTATACGAACTTTAGTTACAGCACTTTATAGATTTGCGGTTAATGTCATTTTGTGTTTGTGGCAATATTCCGATTCTGTCTATCTATAATACTGACATTCTTATGCCCGGTTTCACAGTCCATACTTAAGTTGTGCCTAAATAAAATGTTATCTCAGTATTGTTGCATACTGAGCTCAGTATGTACAGTAATAAACCTTTGCTTTGTTTACATACATATATGTACTCAACTCTAAGAAATCTTAGGGTGTTGTGTAACACTTTTTTTGCTACTTTCATGGTAATCAGGGTGTTGTGTTAGCATTTGAGCTACATATAAATTTTAAATTTTGATGATCAACACTTTAAAATATATTAAATAATGCAAGTGTTTACGTTATTTAAGTGATTATATTGAATTACTTTGAATATCTGTTCAGTTTTATTGGGATATTACTTGTTGTTTAGTGTTAAATCAGTTTTTTTTTTTTTTTTTGAAATTTTTAAACACGCTTCAAGTATTTCTAAATTTTTGCATGCAGTAGGATACAATCCTGGGTGGTAATTTGTCGTTTGACATATGTATACAAATTGACATGATCGTAAGTCGTTATTGACTAAGCTTTATTAAAAAGTTCGTTTACTATTACAAATTAAAGTCCAAAAATTTTAATTTTTTTACAGTTATTTATTATCACAGTTCGTTTTCTTTTTTTGCATTGAAATGTTTTTTAACAAAAGTCTCACCCACAATCAATGGCACTACTAAACTAGCTTCTGCATACACCTTAACTGGTGAAGCTTCTTTCTTTATTTTACCCCAAGAACTAGCCTCATCTGGTCGAGCATTAGATTGATTTCTCTTATTGCCAACCCAAGATTAGTAGCTTGAAATCCGGTATTAACATAATAATAATAGCCCCGCAGGATGGGTGTGTTTGCCGGTTTTCACTTCATTTAAGTACCGCTTCTTTGGCGATATCTGCTTCAACGGACATTTTCTATTGTATATATATAAACAATTATTAAACTTTAAATAAAATATTTAGTAACTTTATACAAACCAAACTTTGTTTTGATTTAATTCGAATGTTCGAATATGGAATGCTGCACCTTTTATGTTTTCTGTCGGTCAAATGTAAACAAATACATTCAGAAGAAAACTCACCACCGAGAAATCTAAAAACAGGGCTGCATCTTATTATTAAGAACTCACTCCAAAAAGAATATCTGAATATCAGTAAATGATATTTTTATTGGCGAAATATTGCACACAATGGCATTTAAATCACCTATTAGTAAATATATAACATTAATAAATAATTTTCTTTTATGTTAAGCAACAATATTTATAGTTTTTGTTATATAATTAAATAAATTTGCTAAGTATTTACTACCTCAATTTATACAGCACTGCGTTGCTACCACTGAAAATCCAAGATGGTCGCTATTCACCCCTCAGAAAGCTACCACGAAAAGGTTATCCACTGTATATACTGTGATACTGAGTAGTCGTTTGCGTTTCACAGTCAATGCTTAATTTCTATAAAATTTTATTATGATATATGGCAACGTTGCGGGCAACGTATGTCTTACAAATGTCATCCATAAACATATGTTTGAAATATTTAAATTATTATAGACAACGTATAAATTTGGAAAGAATGTTATGTCGTAAATGGATGAAAACCAGAAAAGAACATCGAATTTCACCTCTAGCGAGTCGGAGCAGCTATTGGAACTGGTGGAAAAATATAAAGCTGTCATCGAATGCAAGCGGACGGACACTTGCACGAATGCTAAAAAAGATGTCGCATGGGAGCGTATCGAATATGATTTAAATTCACAGTGTCCATCTGGCTGCCATCGCAGTGCACGAATATTGAAGAAAAAGTAACTCAATCTGAAAAGAGAGGTAAAAAAAGCGAGTTGCAGAGGATAAAAGATTTCTTTATTTAAGTGGATTTGATATTTGATATAACCATCAAAGAAATTGCTAACTAAGTTTGATGAAAAGCTTTTGACTCTGTTGCATGAGAAGCAAGTTAGTGGAATGCAGAGTGTGTATGACAATGATGTAATTGTCGTAGATATTGATGGTGAGTTTATTCACTTGATTTTATTTCCATGATATTTTAAATGTAGGATTTTATCAATTCTCTAAAATAGAGTCCGTGATATTGGAGGAAGATACATTAGAAAGCATAGTGGATTTCGAAAACTGAAGTGGAAAATTATAAAAAATTATAAAGGAATAAATGGTAAAGTAAAAAAATACCAGAATCATTAAAAATAAATCTATCTTTTAGAATCCGACAACATTACATTAAACGTTGAATCAAACCAGCTTTGGAACAAATATGATCCCAGCAAGTTAAAAACACCAAAAAACTCAAAACAAACATTTGAAGAAAAACCACAAAGATCTGCGAAAAATACTTGAGCAAAGTTAACAGATATGAAAACAAAATGGACTGAAGAAAAATATGAAACGGAAACAAAAATAATATACATATGCGTAGCACGAACAAAGAATGAAGCTATTAGAAGAAAGTGAAAACTTATCAACGAAGATGAAGAAAGAAAAAATGATTTGGAAATGAAAATTTTGGCAGTAGATTTGGAACGAAAGAAAAAGAAGCTGAAAGGGTGAAATAAAAAAATAAATATATGTAAAATAATATACGTATTTATTAAATTACAATCAACTGAAGTAACTATCTATTATATATTATTATATAAACATTTTTTGGTAACATTATTTATTGTGTAACGTTCAACATTGCGATTATTGGGTATATTAATCTTATTATTTACAGCATCTTCAATTTTATTTGAAAGTGGCGACTCCACTATTATAGTGGCACTATATCGCGATTATTGCAACAGATGTTGTGAAATACTGCTGTTGCAACAATAGTGCTTTGGGGTTTTTCTAGGTGCAAGCGCAAGCCCACTAATATCGGAAACTTACGCTTCCAGACTCCATATGGCTGCTCGATACAATTCCGAGTTCTTATATGAGACTAGTTAAAAAGATTTTTGCCACTCGTATTGACATGCATTAGTGGCGCAAGCGCGAAATGGCTATTTTCATAACCACTGTCTGCAAAAATTATTCCAGAACCAAACTCTCCAGATTCTAATCGACAATTAAACCGAGAGTTACAGAAAATAGTAGCATCATGAGTTGATCAAGGCCACCGTGCAACGATGTCTATGATGCGGAGATTACTATCACATAACGTCTGGACATTGATGGAAAATATATGTAGTATACCTTTTCTATTACGAGATAGATTGTTGTTGTACCGTTGCACCAAGAGGAAAATTCTGCAAATCGTGCACCGCGCAAGGGTTTTGCAAGAGCAGCTGTATTTGTATAAGGAATGTAAACATATATCAAGTGCCAACTTATTGCCGGCAAAATATGTCTTCCAATAAAATCGGTTAAATTAGAGCAGGCACCGATTATAATGAGTGGAATGTAAGTTTTCAAGTAGTTTTCAGCGAAAACTGGTTTTCAATGTGTTTTCGTTTGACAGATTTTACATGGACGAAAACACAAATTTTAGGACGAAAACCAGTTTTTCCCACGAAAACATGTTTTCATTGTCGGTCCGAACATAGTATTTGCTAATCCGAAATCTGTCGCGGAAATCTTTATCGTCATATATCTTGAAGAATTTTGGCTGAGACCTGATTTCTTTTGTTCGTCGCAATATTCCACAGGTCATCGTATTCTGAGTCACTGTCAAAATCCCAATCTGATTCCATATTTTTGTCACAAAATATTATTTCTTATTTCTTATTATTCTTCTTTTCACAAATAACTGAAAATTCAAAACCAAAATCAGCTGTTATGTAAGCACTGCTTAAGTCTCCCCTTTTCAGTACCTAAGCACAACATACATAAGTATGAACTGTAAAACACTATTCTCCTGTTTTATCTCAAGTACAACATAAGTATGGACTGTGAAATCGGGAATTATTGTGAAAAGAAACACGTAGACGTAAAGATATCTTAGACTTTATTTAAGTTACAGCTTGTACGGGCAGACGGACGAATATATAGCCATCCACAATGCAAATCCTTGCATGGATGACCACCAGCTTTAAAGTATGTTATAATAACGAAAATTATTGTATATAGGAATATGTGCAATGACTATATATATTTTTTGCATTAAACTATAGAATATTCAATATTAAACTTATTAAAATATCTTAATATTAGCCTATACATACCAAGTACTTTTTGTAGTTTTCAACAGAACCTTTATATGAGAAATAGAAAAAATTATCTGATTTCACCCATTTTCACGGTGTGTGAAGAGAAGCTAGAAATACCTTTTCTTAGCAATCTTGTGATATCTGTAAACCTTTTTATTTTTGGTGATCACCATTCCGCAAAGAAACACATGTCTAAAATTTCATCAAATTTCAAGTAATATAAATTAATTCTTTAAAGTAATACAAAAATGCAACTACATTTCAGAGATTAAGCGATATATAATCGCATTCAATTTTACTTTGTAAGAATTTATGCACTTATATATTTTTAGCGCAGCTATTTTCAAGTATCAATTTATTGCTTTACATCTGTTTGAAAAATATTGGCGATATCCTGCAGTGTTGTAGTGGTTTGTTCCAAAATCTTCTTGGAAAGATCTTGCAACTTTGGCTCTTCAGTCTCCTTTATTTTGTTTATTTTGGCTAAAAACGCATCTGCCCCAGTTTTATATTTTTCAATTACGATTTTTACGTCGGGTGATTGTTTGATTTCTTCCAGAGCTTTATCTACAGATTCTCTTAAACTCTTGACAGCTTCGTTATCTTTCAAGTTTTCAGTCTGAAATGAACAGAATAAGTTTAAAAAAATAATATTGACCTACTAACTTATCGAATTTACCTCTTTCTTGATATTTGCACCCCACTCATCTAATTGTTTAGCAACATCTCGTCCACTTTCTTCAAACTTCTGTGCATTAAATGATTTTGAAACCGTATCTCCAAATTTCTTAAAATTCTCGTTAATAGTCTCAAATAAATTTAAAATCGATGGTACTTCGTGATCAGATGCAACCTCGCGTATTGAGCGAGCACTGACGCTCTGAAATATGTAATCATTATTTAATTATTCAAGATAACGTACAGTCGGTAAATTGTTTTAAACTCTTGCAAAAGCACCCTTACCGCAAAAACGATGAAACTTAAAATAAATAACTGTTTCAAGTACATGTCTGTGCGATGTGCTTTTCCAATAATCAAAATGGGACTAATCAGAATTTGTGAATATACCACTTTATATACCTTTTCGTAGAGAGTAATGTTCAAAGATCATGCGATAATTTATTTTATTAGAAATGAGCAAGTCTCTGCTTTAATACGTATGTCCATAGTATTATTGTATCTTCTAAATAGTGACCACTAAATTATTACTCGTATTTTTGCTTTTTGATAAGGAAGTTTAAATACTTGCTCCATGGTGTATGTATAAGCGATATGATAATAAGAAAAATTATTTTTGTATAAATAGTAATGTCTAGTGTTGATAACATAGGACAGCATTTTTTGTATATATACACGAATGCATATAACATATTATGTATGTATATGTACCTAGCAAACATAACATTAGCTTAGTTTAAATACGTGGCTTATAAATATATGCATACTACTGCAAATTATGTTGCTTTTGTATGATAATATGTACTAAATTTGTATTAACAGTAAATATTTTTGTATTTCACAATTATTGATTTCTTCCAGCAACATTTGCGTTGTATGAAAATTTTAAAATATTTTTAAAAGTGTTTCATAAAATAATGTGAGGTTTGGCATTTAAGGAATAAACGAAATACAAACTCTAAATTTTTCAGATGAATGCTCCATTATGAATACAATTGGTAACTAACGAAAGGTTTAATAAGAAAAATAGCCCAAAAATTGGTCGTAATTTATTTTGAGATCCGTGTCTGTAGAAAGGGCGCAAAAATAGATGACTAATATGCGAGACAATATTATATTGGAATTTGGCTATTACAACAATATAAATGGTATAAAAATCGAGATTGCACAAAAAAATACAATCAATTTAGAATACGACAAAAAAATACTTTTTTTTGGAACTGTACCAAACTTCTTTCTCCAAAATCAGAATTTTTATCTTCGAAGATCGAAATTTTGCTTGTTTCACACATCATTATTAATTTTCGGTTCCGAAACACGAAGTAATTACTTTTTTTACAGTTACTTTTATACTTATGACTCAATCTCTCGAAAAAATTGGGTTTGTCCAATATCCAACCGAGTATTTTGCAATATTGGGATTACTATAATAAAAAATACAAATGTTCGAGTTATTGAAGCAAGATTTTCTGGTCCACTTGGTGGCAAAAAATTCATAATTACAAGTATGTAACAAGATATTTTAGTGTTAAAATCAGAATGTTCAACATAAAATATCTCAAAAGCCGAAAAATTTTGCATTGTCAAATTGCTTCAGCCGTGGTTTAGGGAATGAAGTTATTACTAAGGGAATTATCATATAAAATTGTTTGTTAGAACTGCAAAATTAATTGTAAATAGCATAAACTTATGGATTTTAGGTAGTACGTTGACGTACAACTATTAGAATCCTAGTATTAGCAAACGGGCAAAGCCGTCAAAACCAAACGGTTGTTTTAAACACTACAGCTACGACTATGAGCATTTCCTTTTTCGTACAAGAAGAAGCCTGTGGGTTGTTTTTTAAACAAATTTTCAGGTTGAATTTCGTTTTTCACCTCTTCAATGACTTGAACTTCAGTATGTGCCGGGTTGTGAAAGAAGTCGATTTTTTGTTATTTGTAAAACTCTCAAATAAATTTGTTGCACACAAAAACTTACTTATTTGACCCATTAAACCTTTCATAATTTAAAATTTTTGCTACTATAGCCCCCATTGTCTCATTACTTAGTAACGCGGGCACCATGACGGTTATAGCCTAATTAAAAGAGTAAATTTAAGAGGAAATAGTTCTCAAATAGTGATTTGCAAAAAACTATTGTGCCAATTTTTAAACTGTACTTGTTTTTTCTGTCTGTCAATGTTTCAAGAGTAAAAATTTATCCAGTACTAGAATTTTGCTAAAGATCACTCTTTAATCAATTGAAAAGAAATGAAGATATTCACAAACATATTTTGACAAAATTCAAAGGAAAAAAAGTTTCCCCCCATATTTGCTCTATAAATTAAAATTTTGAATTTTTTTACTATAATCATTATTCATAATTTATTACCCCAGTTATAGTTCATATAATAAATTAGTCTAATTACAACTAGTTACTTAATTTTATTTAAAACCAATAGATGCTTCTCTCTGAAACAGTATACAAAAAGTTAAGTTGGATCTTTAGTTTAATACATAATACATATAATAATAATAGCGAACAGTTTTAAATGCAGCTATGAATAAAGGTGGAGGAAAGGAAAGATAGTAGAGAAAATAAAACATAAACAAGTATGATAATGCTAATTTCTTTAAACCGAACACATTACAGAGGTCGAGTTCCAATAATTTAGATGTCAATAGGTTCCAAAGAAAATATCAAAAATCTTTATAGGACACAAAACATGTGCCAAGTAATAGAAATAAATTTAGAGACCAAGAAAGTTTTAGGCCTCGATCAGTGGTCGGCATGAGAGGATCTGTCACTGTGTTGCTGGGCAACAATTATAAAATAAATTATTGTTCAATAAAATTTTAAAATTAAATATGTTTTCGCTACGTTAGAGCAAAAATATATGAAAATATTCAATAAAACTAAAAGCTATATATAAATAAACGATTATTCAAATCTCAGAGTAAATAATAAACAGATAAATAAGAAGCTCTGCAGTTTCTCGAAATGAAGGGAATAATTTATATATATAATTTATATATATAGTTTTGAAATTTTGCATATATATAGTATATAGGGTTTATAGAAAGAATGGGAGTGTTTAAAAAGCCGCCGCGCGCATCTATCTAATATAAAGTGACTCGAACAAATGACCCCGTGGGGAATATTTTGCCTTAGCATGAATACTTTTCTTTCAAATTTTTTTTATTCTTTTATTAAAATATAATTCAACACAAATAGCGCAAATCAACGTTAAACATTCTGTAAAAAATTTCAAAAAATTCGATGAGTTTTCCCAAAATTTTGAACCTTGTATTTAGAGCTTTAAAACAAATTGCGAGTACGCAGCAAAATAAATTTTGGTATAAGGAAGTACACGTTTTCGTCGTCTCAGACGCGCAATGATTTTAACAATATTTTTGAAAACTTTTTTCGTATAAATTCGGCTGTTTTTCCGAGCATGATGTACCCTATCCGATTTATAAATTTTATTTCGCGATTCTGAGGCTGCTTCACCAACATAACCAATTGGAAGTGCCATGATTTCGATGATCTTTTTGGAGTGAACTAAGACTTTGTGCACAGTTGCTGTCATCGAGCACCAGGGATATTTTTGCATTATAAGTTCGGCGGTCCGGTAGCAGAATAATTCAAACTTTGCTAAGTTTAATGGAAGTTGGCAAGATAAACATATTAATATTATCTTTAAATTGTATATAAGTTCCTTGCTTACACCAATAATTTCAGCAAATAATTCGTGATTTTGAAATGCGCGGCGCGAAGTATTTCCGTCGTTTGTATTGCCAAATCCCACAATTTTTGGTTTATCTACATGTTAACCGAGACGTGTCCAAAACAAACATTGAATATTCTTTTTTTCTTCTGCGACGATGTGTTTATCTGATTCGTTACGTATTTGCCACTTTTTTAAATTTTGTTTATAACTTAAATGAAGTACAAACTCAAAAAACCGTATCCAACAATGTAGAGTAGAAATTCCGTACTTTAAATTACTTGATTTCGGTTTAAATTTCTCTGATTTAAGATTTGTTTCATTTAAAAAATCCTTAGGAGTAGCACCGCATATAGGACAACATTGAGTTGCTTATGTTCCGTTTAACACATTTAACACTTTTCCATCAATTGCCGTCAAATACAACCTATAATTTATTTCAATTGTTTTCTCATCGTCAATTTTTATTTTAAAGACCTCTAATTTGTCCAGTTCCGCTTTAATATCGTTGTTTTCTTTAGTTATTGTTTCTTTAGTTTCTTTAATATACTTAAGTTTTAAAGGACGACAAAATCGTATAGACTGTGGTGTCCGATTGTACCACAAAATTGTGCCGTTTTCGTCACTCATACGTAATGGAGTAATTGTAGTTGCAAGAAGCGATGAATCAATTTGATGTGATTCAGTTGAATATTTCTGCTTGAAATTAGAATGACCTGTACTGCTGTCAAATCCATAGTTTACAATTAACTCCACTTTCAAAAAGGTTTCTTTCCTATCCTCCATCACCGCGACCATAACATCTCTTTGTAGTATACTAAGCCTCTCTGCTGTGTGTTCAAGCAATCTTTTCAAAGGAACTTTTGCCAAATTTTCGTTAACTACTATTTCCTTCGGTCTGCATGCACATTTCTTACTTAATACTTCTTTGTAAGAAGGAAAGATATCACAATTTCGGCTAAGACTTTCTTCTCGAATATTTATATATTGTTGTTTGGTAAAGCTATTTTCCAACAAGAAAGCCAACCCCTCTTCAGCAGACAGGGCATTTCTCGTCGGTTTTATTTTCTAATAGTTTTCTTATTTTACACATTTCATTTGAGTTGTTTAAAGTCCTTTTTAAAGTTACAGCCAAATCTATTTGACCTCTATTACGGGCAGCCGTAGACGCAGCAGACACCATTAAGTCAATATTGTAGCCTTGCTGTTTCGATAATTCCGCAGTTTATCTTCTTTGCGTTCTTGCAGATTTTTCATTAAATATAAGGTATTTACGGCCTTCTTCTGATGTGCTTGGTATAGAATATGACAACTCTGGTTTCATTATTTCGGTTTTTGTTAAAAGCCAGTTTGCATTTTGTTTCAAAAACACATCTACACGCCGATGACTTTTTCCCCATCTGTCATTAATATATTTACATATAATTCTATTTTTTCCTTTAAATAGATAGTGTATTCATCGGAAACATCAATTGCAATAACGTTTTCTAACAAAAAATTAAAAACTGCTGTCTGTCTAAGGCACGTGTTTGCCTCCTCCTTCCATACTTCAAATAAATCAGCAAATCGCACGGAGTAGTGGTCTAAGAATGTGAATTATTCAAAAATCGCAAAAAAGAGCAAAATAATTTTTTGCACACAAACTCCAAATTGAGTTATTTATACAATCACAAAGTACCAAGACTACCAACTGCTACCAATTTTTTTAAGCTCTACGTAAAGTTGAAAAATATTACTTAAGCCAAAGTTAATATTTAAAAAAAATTTTTTCAAACTTAACAACAATTGAATGTATTAATATTCGAGAAACAAAATATAATTACCTTTATTGTTAGTTTCCATTTTTTTCTTTTAGTTAATTTTAATTTGTTTATAAAATATTAAGTTTTGAGTTTCAGCCAAATTTCACCACTTGTATAAGCAAATAGGCAAAGTTACAATTTAACTGCTGACCACATAACGGTAAACCGGTTAAAGGGAAAACAAAATATGCAATTAACTCATGCGAAGTATCAGCTTAGTGATGGTAAAAAACGCAGACGAAAAATCGGAACTTTTAAAAATCGATTTTGGCCAGAAAATGTGGTCCTAGGAACCATAGTGAAGTGGTTTGCGACTTATGTTAAACTAGGTTTTTGCCAAAATGTTACAACTAAGCGAAAAAACATCAAGATAAGAAAAAAATTTAAAAGGTCATACAAGAAACTCACAAACGAACGCCAAACACTTTGAGGGTTTTACTATACTGACCTAGTACCATCACCCTGACTTGGAATTTCTCACTCCCCAGATTAGCTGTTGTACTGTGTAATTTTACAAAGAGGGGGATAATCTCACCAACCCAAAAACTGTGGTAGATGAGATTAAGACCACAACCAATAATAAAAAAAAAATAAATCAAGAATCTATAGGCTACCTCCAAAACACGAAGAAGAGATATGATTTACCTATTTCAATTCTATCAAAGAAAACGGAGGGTTCAAATATTCAAAAATATAGATTAGGTGATTACCTCACCTATTTTAATTGTACCAAAGAAAACAGAGGGTTCAAATATTCAAAAATATATATTAGTGGTTGGGTATAGAAGACTTAACCAACTGACTGTCAATGATAAATACCCTCTGCCAAATATTGATGGAATTTTGGATAAATTGGGCAAAGCACAGTATTTTAGCACCATTGATTTAGCCAAAGGTTACCACCACCAAATATTAATGGCAGAAAGGTACATCGAAAAAACAGTATGAGTATGTCCGTATGCCTTCTGGACTTAAAAATGCCCCAACCGCGTTCCAAAGAATGATGAATGAGATTCTAAGAGAATTCATAAATTAATTTTGTGTTGTCTATCTTGATGAAATTTTGGTCTTTTCTATATCTTTGGAAGAGCATATTTTATCACTTGAAAAAATTTTAGCGGTTTTAGCGAATCACAATTTAAAAATTCAAGCAAGCAAATGTAGCTTTCTAAAAAAATAAACGAAATTTTTAGGGCTTACATTAACAAAAGAGAGAATTAAACCTAAAACAGAAAAAATTCTGGCAAACACTAAATTCATCACATCCAATTTTTAAATTCGCTGAATACGAGGTATGACAATTAATTAATCAGACTGATTCCATAAAAACCGTATATTTAAAAATTATTTTACAACTCTGCCATCCCCTTCAAAGTAGTCCCCTTGGGCAGCTATACAGCGATTCCTACGCGTTTTCCATGCTTCGTAACATTTCTGGAGCGCTTCGACAGGGACGTCCGCGAGTACCCTCATCACGGCCGCCTGGATGTCCGTAAACAACTCAAAATGGGAAACAAAACAAGTCACAGGATGACATGTCGGGCGAATAAGGCGGCTGTTGCAACACGGCGATCCCTTTAGAGGCCAAATACTGGGACACGCTGAAGGCGGTGTGGCACGGCGCGTTGTCGTGATGAAGGATCCAGTTACGAGCGATGTCTGGGCGCACCCTGTTGACTAGTTTTCGCAACCTTTCGAGTACTTGGCAATACTCGTAGTAGACTTGATTCACAGTTTTCCTCGGTGGAACGAATTCTTTGTGGACGATTCCACGGCTATCAAAAAAGGCAATAATTATCGTTTTCACCTTCGACTTGCTCATGCGAGCTTTTTTAGGGCGGGGGGCGCGCGGAGACAACCATTGTGAGCTTTGGCACGACTAAAAGCACTATCACCATACACTCTTACAATTTTAGCGTACATTTCCGAAGCTGTTTCGCCCAATCTGGCGCAAAATTTTGTCGCGACGCATTGCTCTTGATTTCGTTTTTCCATTTTCGTGACGAACACTACAAACACACGTCTACTCAACTTGACGCAGCATGCGAACTAAACAAGCTAGAGCGATGACACATATGTATATCAATGGAGAGGGTTAGGGATCCCGGAAAAAGAGAGAGGGAATTTTAAGGTCACAAGTTTACCACAAGCGCGGCAATAAAATCAGTCTCATTACTTAATTATCAAGCCTGGTATGATAAGGAATTTACTATCACAACTGATGCAAGTGATTATGCAATAGGAGCAGTGCTTTCTTAGCAAGGTCAGCCAGTGTGCTACATTTCCAGAACATTAAATATCCATGAAAAAAATATACTACAATAGAAGAAGAATTTCAAGCCATTACATATTCAATAACCTACCTCAGGCATATTCAATAACCTACCTCTGGCACAAAATTTAAAATTATTACCGATCATAGTCCAATAAAATATCTTCTTCTTCTTAATTGGCGTAGACACCGCTTTCGCGATTATAGCCGAGTTAACAACCGCGCGCCAGTCGTGGCGCCAATTGGATATTCCAAGCGAAGCCAGGTCCTTCTCCACTTGGTCCTTCCTCTTCTTCTGCTTCCCCCGGCGGGTACTGCGTGGAATACTTTCAGAGCAGGATTGTTTTCGTCCATCCTAACAACATGACCTAGCCAGCGTAGCCGCTGTCTTTTAATTCGCTGAACTGTGTCAATGTCGTCGTATATCTCGTACAGCTCATCGTTCCATCGAATGCGATATTCGCCGTGGCCAACGCGAAAAGGACCATAAATCTTTCGCAGAACTTTTCCCTCGAAAATTTGCAACGTCGATTCATCCTTTATTGACATCGTCCAAGCCTCTGAACCATATAGCAGGACGGGAATTATGAGCGACTTATAGAGTTTGGTTTTTGTTTGTCGAGAGAGAACTTTTCTTCTCAATTGCCTACTCAGTCCGAAGTAGCACCTGTTGGCAAGAGTTATCCTGCGTTGGATTTCTAGACTGACATTGTTGGTGGTGTTTACGCTGGTTCCAAGATAGACGAAATTATCTACAACTTTAAAGTTATGACTGTCAACAGTTACTTGAGAGCCAAGTCGCGAGTGCGACGACCAGGAATAAAGGGATGTTTAACTTATTCCAGTGTGAGAGCGCCTCAAAATAAACGTTTTTTATAACAATTTCTATTGTAGCCAGATCAGAAAAAAAGCTATATTTTGGGCATTTTAAATAAAACACCCAATTAGCATTTTCCACACCACCTATGAGGTATGCAAAAGGGCGCGTTACCGAAGTTATTTTTGGTTGCTCGGTTCCCCAGTAAGCCTATATCACCCATTAAAAATTTATTTACATAAAAAAATGAAAAAAAAAACAAAACGATAACAATTCATATATAATAGTATAAAAAAATAACAAAAATAATACTTCATATCACAGTATATTAATATAATACTTAAAACTATAAAAATAAACATATATGTATATAAATGCCAATATTTAAACCCAAAATTCTAATTTGTAATTAAAAACTTTCTAATCTTTATCGTTCCAACTTCAGAGCCTCTTAATGCGAATCTGCTTAAAAAAATCTTATTTTAGTATAAAATATTTAGCTCATTGCAACCACTAAAAAAGGAAGATAAAAACTACAAATGTGAAACATACAAAATTCTATTTTTAAAATTGGGTAGAGATAAATTTTTATTTAAATATTTTGTCACAAAATAAATTCTAATTCTAATAAATAGAGCAATAACTACCTTTGGGTCACATTCATCACAACACAAGAAGGGCCTAATGTCTTTTAATTTAGCAAAAAGAATTTCTCCTAATCCTATTTTATGACAATTTCTGTCAAATTCCTCAACAAATTTTATTTCTAAATTATTAATAAATGCAACAAATTCTTCAGGCGGCTTCACTAAGTTGCATTTATCGATCTGGTTTTGGTGTATGAAGATGAATTCATCTGAAGGAATTTCATCTCCTAAATAAGATAATGACAGAAGGCATGTGTGCATTTTAAAAATTTTCAAATAAAGGTAGCCGCAAAAATAATTAAAAGCATTTTCCTTTGAAAAGTTAATTTCTAAACCACTATCTAAAGTAATGGATCTAACAATGGAGTGTTCGGGCCGTGGTACGCCCTGGAAATCCTACCAAGAAAGGTCACTTAAAACGGAATCATTGCACACATTGAGAAGAACATTATGGCTATGTTCTGAAATAACTGTGGCTTCGGGTTCTAAAGGCAGCTCACAGCTACCTTTTGTTACGATATTTACGTAACGTAAACCCCACGACCTCCTAAATAAACTAGAGAACATGAAAGGTGTAACTCTAGTACCTCCCCTACTTCTAATCTGACCAAAAAAATGCTCTAAGCTGTCCTGACATAGTCGTCTTGTCTTCAGGTAAGGAAATCCTGAGTGTGACAGCAATCGCCACAATTGTCTTAAACTATTAATATTAATTAAGCACCCCTTAATAAAATTTAAATTATTTGTTGTGTTGTTTCCTAAATCATCTACGACCCGAATTGTTTTTAAAACTTTTTCTGCCTCATCTAAAAACTAGTTTTGCTCTGGGGATCTTATACAAACTTTTTTAGTGGGTACAATGGCCTCAGTGAAACTACTATTAAAGATATCGAATAATTTATTGAAAAAAGAAACGAAATCCGCGGTATTAATAAAGCTCATACTATTTGAGCTTAAGGCTCCCGAGCTGTAAAGAGGAGTTCTCCTGAAGCCACCGTATTACTTAACACTTGAGACGCGAATTTAACTTTCATTTTTTGAAAGGTATTGGGGTAAATATGAGCATCGGTTAATTTATGCGCACACCAATAACTCGACATAGAGTCCTGTTTATAAAAATGGACTATATCTGACCAACATACGCGACTATTTTTAAAATCAACTTTATTTTTCATATTTTGTAAGCAGTTTCGACTACATTTTAATAAATGGGGGCTATCGTAAAAAAAAAACATATTTCCTTTACCATTACCATTAACGTTGAAAAAAGACCGTGACATTGAAACACCTAACAAATTAGCTAAATTTTGAAAGTTGGTACCCTGGTCACAAACAAAATGGCAAGGAACTAGCCCTATATTTTGAAGTTGGGTAATGGCTTCAAGAATATATTTCCTTAGGACATCCCCTTTACATGAGCCTCTAATAAAAAAAAAAATAAGCTAACGGGTGGGACCAAGGTTCCCCACCAATACCTTGCACCATTATGGTCATTGCAGTTGTGGCTATTCTAGATGTGCGATTTTCATCGCCATAATCTTCAAGACCTATCACCCTATCAAATTTCCTATCATACTGTAAATGACATTTCAGTGACATTTCATCACAAGAAACTGATACGTATATGAACTTTTGAAAGAAAATCCCTTACTCCTAATTTGTAAAGACTTTATGCTGCTTTGGGTGCAACCTGGGAAACGAGGTCAATCTGCGACAAAATTATTTAACGTAATTTCCGAGGGAAAACTAAGTTGGTGCTTTCGGTAGCGGTAAGCGATTGGTGACAAAAGAATACACCCAAAGCTAAAGCTTTCAGAAAAGTATCATATCGCCGACCGTGACTTTGGCGATTACTATTTAAAAAACTACTCCTAATACAAGCACCTAACTGAAGAGGAACTTTTCTGCAAACTATCTCAAGAGGATCTGACTCTTCCCTAAATGAACTGCTTCTTAACATTTCCCTGCATCTTTCTAATTCAGTTGTCATTTGGACCAACTGAGCTTTTAAACTCCTTTTCTCCTGTTCTTTTTCGTCTAATTTTATTTTTAAAATCCTATTCTCTTCTCTCAATTTTTTTTTTCTATCTGTCCCTGCTGTCAGACCCCTACCTGTTTGCGCGGCTTTTTCACTACTCTTTAGTAGTTCCTCCTCAAGAAGTGACAGAGGCTCTAAAATATTTTCGCGGTCTTCCCTTTCTAAAAGCGGAAGCAGCTGCATCGATGCACCGTTTACATTTGAGGCAGATCCTTCCATTTAGGGGAAAAAATCTTCAACACCTATTTCAATTCTATTACCAGAATTTGGGGCGTTAAATATTGGCTCATTAATTAAATTTATATCCGGAACGGCTCTCGCAATTTTTTTTTCGTTACGCATTTCATTGGAAAAATGCCGCACGCACGCTAAAATGTGTAAAATGTCACTCAGATCTTCAAAAAGAAAATGTTATATATAATTATAAAATATGTATAATAATAATGATAATAGTGCAAAAAGTGCACATTTAATGAATATTTAAAAGTACAATTTTTTTTAGACTATCATAAATATTCAATGATAAATCGTTACTTTAAAACAATTTGTTTAGTTAATTAACTGCAATGGCAATAAATTGACAGTTACGCTCTGAACAAGTAGAGCGCGACAGACTGCAAGCGACATCTGTCAAATATTAAAATACACACGTTCTTATGGACACAGTTATTTAGTCGTTCAGCTGCATCAATAACTGTGTCCTTAAGAACATGTGCATTTTAATATTTGACAGATGTCGCTTGCAGTCTGTCGCGCTCTACTTGTTCAGCACATCACACTTAAAAACACACGGAAAATCAATTTCATTATCCAAAATTACTATTTTCATTGCACAATAGAAACACTTATTTCATCGAAATTTTTCACAAATTCACAAACACTTTTTGCACTATTTAATGTTTTTCACTCACCGTTCGAAGTCCGTTCCACTGTTTGGATAACTAAATGTTCTTCCTCATTAGTTGCAGCCAACAATACATTTTCTCCAACTGCTGGTTGTTTTCGGCATTTTATCTGTAAAATAAAATAAAGAAGTATGAAATGAACGCAAGTTTATTAAATGAATGCAAGTCCTTGTCCAGTCTGGAGAAAGCAGAATATCATCGGCATATGCCAGCAGTTGTACACTCTTATGGAAGATGGTATCTTCTCTATTTAGTTCTGTAGCTCGAACTATTTTCTCCAGAAGCAGGTTGAAAAAGTCGCACGATATGGAATCGTCTTGTCTGAAACCTCGTTTGATATCGAACGGTTCGGAGAAGTCCTTCCCGATTCTGACGGAGCTTTTAGTGTTGCTCAACGTCAGCTTACACAGCCGTATTAGTTTTGCGCGGATACCACATTCAGACATCGCGGCATAAAGGCAGTTCTTCGCCGCCGTGTTTGAATAGCTCGGCCGGCAATCCATCGGCCCCTACCGCTTTGTTGTTCTTCAGGCGGGCAATTGCTATTCGAACTTCTTCGTGGTCGGGAAATGGAACGTCTGCTCCATCGTCGTCGATTGGGGAATCGGGGTCGCCTTCTCCTCGCGTTGTGCGTTCACTGCCATTCAGCGGGCAGGAGAAGTGTTCCCTCCATAATTTGAGTATGCTCTGAGTATCGGTGACTAGATCACCATTGGGGTTTTACAAGAGTATGCTCCGGTCTTGAAACCTTCTGTAAGCCACCGCATTTTTTCGTAGAATTTTCGAGCATTACCCCTGTCGGCTAGCTTATCAAGCTGTTCGTACTCACACATTTCGACCTCTTCCTTTTTCTGTCTGTAAATGCGTCTCGCTTCCCTCTTCAACTCTCGTTATCTATCCCATCCCGCTCGTGTTGTGGTCGATCGTAACGTTGCCAGGTAGGCAGCCTGTTTTCTCTCCGCTGCGACACGGCACTCCTCGTCGTACCAGCTGTTCTTTTGCACTTTCCGAAAACCGATGGTTTCGGTTGCAGCTGTACGTAAGGAGTTTGAAATGCCATCCCACAGTTCCCTTATACCGAGTTGTTGAGGAGTGCTCTCAGTGAGCAGGTCGAGTCGAAAATCGTTCGGCAGTCTGTTGTGATTGCAGCTTCTCGACGTCGAACTTTCCTTGTGTTTTTTGCTGCACAGAGGCGGGCGCGAATCTTGGCTGCAACAATATAGAGGTCCGGGTCGATGTAAGGACCTCGGAGCGCACGCACATCTAAAAAACTGGAGACGTGTCTTCCGTCTACCACGACATGATCGATCTGGTTGGTAGCTTCTAGATCCGGAGACAGCCAGGTAGCTTGATGAATCTTCTTATGCTGGAATCTAGTACTACAGATAACCATATTTCGGGCCCCGACGAAGTCGATCAGCCTCAACCCATTTGGGGATGTTTCCTCGTGGAGGCTAAATTTACCGACCGTAGTGCCAAAGATACCTTCTTGGCCCACCCTGGCGTTAAAGTCGCCAATCACGATTTTGACATTGTGGCGGGGGCAGCTCTCATAGGTGCGCTCCAAGCACTCATAAGTGTCAGTATGTTTGTGTTATCGGTGCGAAAACGAACTTCGAACAAAGAGCCAACACTAAATTTTGTTTTAAAATTGGTAAAACTTTTCGAAACGTTTCAATTGATGAAACAAGTTTATGACGATGATTGCCTATCCCGTAGCAGAGTGCAGGACTGATTTCAACCAACAAAGTGGTCTTGAGGACATAAATGACGATTAACGTATGGGCCAATCAAAATCCGTGATCACCGGGAATTCCATCGAAACTGTGCCTAAATTCATAAAAAATCAGCCGAAATCATCATTGAAATTCATGGAAATGGAATTGAACATCTCCAAAACTTCGATTTATCGCATTTTGACCGAACATTTGGGCTTACGAAAGGTGTGTGCACGGTTTGTTCCGCACAAATTGACTGACGACCAAAAAAGAAAGAGACTATTTTGAATAAAATAAATTGATTTTGCTGAAAAAACTATTTGTTTTGTTTTTTTAAGGGGTTAATACCTTTTTTAATTTCAAAAAATTTAAATTTTTAATTGCTTTATCTTAAAGAACAACTCCTTGAGAACATTTTCTCAAATTTTCATAGAGATTCGAGCAGTAGAAAAAAAAGTTACAGCACTTCTAACCGCGCGCATCGTCGCGGCCCCAAAGTGAACTTGAAACTTTAAACGCGAATATCTCGAAATGGTGTTTTTTGAAACTACTAACTTTTTGAAAACTACTGAACCGATTTTCTTCAAATTGCCGAAATGAATTTTTTAGTGAAATTTCTAGCGACCAAAAAGTTCATTTTTTGAAAACGTTCCCGTGTGCACAAAAAAAATCATAAAAACGATCGTTCAAGCACAAGGAATTACACTAAACTAATAAAATTTGTTTACTTTTATGGTTTCAGTTGACTTGTTCGACCTGGGGAATTGTCACCGCAAGGCTCTGCCAAAAAACGGCCTATAAGGGAAACAAAGTGTAAAGTGTACTATCAAAAAATAAAAACATTCGTGTAATGAAATAATTGCTACATACCTAAAAAACATCCAAACTTTCTTTTTTTTCTTCGACAAAGAAGGTATATAACCCCTTAAGTCCTGTATACTTTGGGACGCACTTTGTATATATGTTTGTATGTATAGAAGCTTATTGTTTATGCTGGTTGATATGGGGTTGTTTTCAAAAGTACAATTTAATACATGTGTGTCGTTTAATTAATTTATATAATTTAAAACGTCAAAACTGGTGTGTTTCCCCAATCTTGAAAAAGAAATCAAACGCCATTTGTATTCCAAAAAATATGAATAAATAAGATGACTACAAAAATTACCGTCCTATTTCGCTTTTATCATGTTTAAGCAAACTGTTGGAAAAAATAATATTAAAACGAACACAATATTTTTTATTAGAAAACAAACTAATAAATAGGAAACAAATTGCAATTGCAAATTGGAAACAATTTACCTAGACCATTTTCTAGCTAGTAATTTATCAACTCGAAATCACTGCTCTATTATAAGTGTTAATTTTACAAAAGCCTCCGATCGTATATATGTACACTCTATACTCAATCAACTTAATCAGTGGAAAGTGGGTCCGAAAATCTACAACTATAAAAAAGCATTTTTATAAAATAGAACGATCAACGTAAACGGATATAAATCTAACTTAAAAAAATTAGAAAATTTAATACCTCAGGGTTGTCCTCTATTGGTGACGTTATTTCTAATCGCATTTGAAAAAAATGCTTTAATGGAAAAAGTTAATAACATATCCCACTATATGCAGAGGACCTCTATATTATTTCAAAGATTAACGATGTAAAAACTTATAATAATGATTTGCAAAATTTGTCTACTTTATTAGCAAATTGATCATTAACGCCGGGTGCATATATTAATTTTGAAAAGTGTAAGCACCTACACATATGGACATGGAAATGAGTAGGTGTGAGCTCAAATATAACTGAATTTACAGTTATTGCGATATTTGACTTCAAATTAGTTGAAATAATCGATGGAATAAGTAGGCGTTGCATTTAAATTGTCAAATTAAAACAGTTATCTTGTATAAGTGTATTACAAAAACAAAAAAAAAATCATTTACTTGCAAATCGAGCAATTTAGAGTGGTCACGAAAATAGGTGTGTCTGCCGTATTTTTAAAACCGTTAAAGCTTTATTCACAAATTCTTTTAAAAAGGTAAGTTTGTATGTTGTGCTAAATTACTAGTGCAGAAAATAAGTAAAATTTTGAATTAGATGGGACGTTCGAACCACTGCAGCATTGAGGAGAGGAAGCTGGTCCAAAATATGCGTAAGCAAGGAAAAAGTTACAAATTTATTGCTGAAACATTAGGACGCTCCCAGAATTTCGTAACAAATGCTTTGAAAGTTCCAAAATCGTTAGACCGCCGCGGGGGTATCAAAAAAACCTCTTTAACGACCGATAATTACATTTTGTCCATGGTAAAAAAAAAAACACTTTTGTGTCGTCTAGGACTGTTGCAGGAGAAATTGGGAACATAATCTCCAGTAGAACCGTTAGGAGGAGGTTAGCGAATGCAAATCTTCCTGGCAGAATAGCTCGCAAAGTTCCGCTCATGAGAAATGCGAATTTAAAAAAGAGGAAAGACTTTGCTCTTTCGCATGCATCATGGCATGGAGCAGAAGGCGAACGAAAATGGCGAAACATTCTCTGGAGCGACGAAACGAAAATAAATTTGTTTGGAAATGACGCAAATAGGACTGTGCGCAGACCACAAGGGAAAGAATTTCATATAAAATTCACTAAAAAGATTGTAAAACACGGCGGCGGAAATATAATGCTATGGGGATGCTTTTCGTGGTACGGGGTCGGTCCAATTCATCGAATAGAAAATACCATGGACAGATTTGTTTATCGAAATATAATGTCGGAAGTCATGTTGCCTTATGCTGAAGAACATATGCCTCTTGTGTGGAAGTTTCGACAAGATAACGACTCAAGAGAGAAGTTTCAAAGCAGGAGTGCAGCAACAAAACACAATTGTGTCCGGAAACTCATCTCATCTATGCCCAGAAGAATCGAAGCAGTGATGAAAAATAATGGTGGATACACTGGTTATTAATTATAGCACCTATTTCTTTTTACTTTTTTGTGAGTTAATTGATTTAAGAACTTTATGTACTTCACACCTATTTTAGTGTCCAACTTAAATTGGATGTAATGTGGTTTTTGTTACCTTAAAAAAATTTTATCTGCTTTTGGATTCGGCAACGCACATATTTTCAATAAAAAATGAATGAACTCTAGAACGTGACACTCTTTTTTTTTGAATGCGGCTATAATTTTATTGAAGGTTCATATTTTTTCAAACCTGTTAGCACACACCTATTTCAATGTCCATATGTGTACATACATATATGCAAGAAGCGGAACTGCAATCTTATAGATCCAGTGTTTCGCAATCATATTATAAAAAGTGTGCCCTATTTTAAAATCGTAGGAATAACCTTTGATCAAAAACTCACTTGGAAATACTAAATCGAAATTGTTTCGAACAACTCCAATTGCAAACATACTTTATGAACTGAAACTCCCTACTATTGAAGACTGCATTTTTAAATTAACTGGGAATAAAGTATGTAACTGCGTACAGAACTATAATAACATCCTGTACACAGACTTGTAGACTCTAGCTCACTCGAAGATACCTAAAAATTAATTCTGCAATTATATAAATCTTCAAATTGGCTAAAAAGATAAGCATAGATTTATCGAAACTAAAGATCTACAAAGTATTTAGTACTCCCAGGAAATCTGCAGAATCTTTTTTCACATCCAGTAGTTTTACTAAAAGTAACACAAACCCACTTGCTTTAAGGCAACTACATGCGGAAAAATGGAGCAAAAGAACTGGCTAATTTGGTTCTGTGATGGGTCAAAGAAAGTTCAAAACACTACAACAGAATCTAAAGAACTAATCAAAAATGGGCTTTTGCCCAGCTACACGCCTATCTTCACCTCGGAAATTACAGCTATTGAAGAAGCTACAAAATTAAAACTCAAAGGCCGTAACCTAATAATATGCTCCGACAGTCTCTCACCAATAAACGCTTTATAATCGGTGAATATTAGCGATATTCTCACACGTAGTGTCAAAGAGACTCTCGAGGCAAAAATATAAAAATAGGCCGATCGATTAGCACAGGGATGGGCACATTAGCCCTCAGCGGCATTTTGCCCGTGCGGGCACGAGTGCACATTTTGAGGGCTAGGTGAGGGGATCATCGCGGGCAAACATGAAGAGGGAAGTGAGAGCAACATAGTTTACCACTTCATATTTATAAATGAGAGCAACGTATTTTTCCACACCATGTTTACAAATTAGAGCGCGCGCATATATGAGAAGTTGCACCGTGGGTAATAACTGTAAAATTGCCCAACAATTTTAAGTTTCTTTGTAAATACTATAAATTTATAAAATGTTAGACAAATAACAAAAAGTATAATAAATATTTGATTTTAGTAATTATTTTTTTTAATATGTCTTTATATCAGCATTTAATTTTTTTTATTTGAAATAATAAATTATATGTTTGGTTTAATCCTATTTGCTATAGCTACACGCATTATTGTACCAAAATTTAAATCAGATAACCTACTTCTTATTTTAGATATAATTTTCGAAGCAAAAAGTTTCAAACCAGGTTATTTCTTTAAACTTCCTTATAAAAAGTAATTTCAATAATAACTTCAATTTATGAATCACTGTTTCTTCAAACACATATGACCAAATAAATCTTATGAGAGCGCAATGTAAATAATTACCCAACAACCCTTCTACCACCCGCCAATCGTAGAATTTCCAACGACCTGGGGTTTTCCGCAGGGTTGCCAGGCTCGATATACTGTAGTAATTATAAAAATTGTCTTCAATATATTTGAAATTTTCTTAAAATAACTCAAATTCAGAATCGAATGCTATTATTTACAAATATATAAACTAGTTTTAATAGTTTGATTTCAGTTTTGATATTTTATATTATGAAAAATTATAATTGAAAACTTAGAGGTGTACAAAACTACATATGCGTATTGAGTAATGGCAACATTGTTCGAATGAAAACGAGAACAAAATGCTTGCCGCTCGTAGCGAAGTGAGAAGATGTTTCTGCCATTAGCGTTTGTATTCTATTTGTGTGCTTAGCCACTCTCAATCAATAATGCCATACCGCGCAAATATATTTTTATTTGATGATTGCTTATATTTTTGAAAATATGTGTTCCCTTTCTATAGCGCATATTATTATTTTAATACATTTCCAGAGGCAACTTAGATTTTTAAAATTAAAAAAAAAAAAAAACAATTATAGAAAAAAACCTCAATTCTTTGAACATTTTGATAAAGCAACCAAACTGAAAATATGACAAATCATATATTTATACAAGCATTTTCATTAAATGGAACTGCAATATGTTGAAACACAATATATGTATATAGTGGTAACAAGTATCTTTTCTTTTTTATTTATGCAGATATGCATATGAACGTATAAAAGCCCACAACTTGAGATACTTTCCCAATTGTAACTAATATAAATTTTTACAACTGGCATCACCACCATTAACTGATCTATCACATGTACAGTGGTGTGAACAAAATAGGAACAATCATAAGGTGTTGTGAAGTTTTAAAATATGTTGTTTTCTTATTAAATAAAATTGTTTTTAGATACAAGTATAACATATATATATTTTTTCCGAACAGTGATTAGAATTTCCAGCATGCAAAGGTAAATCAAAACAGATATTAATGCGAATCTCTAAAACGTGCAAATTATGTTTGCCTCTTGTTGTTCACACAACTTTACAATTCCGATATGAAGTAAACTTCTGCTCCTAAATTTGTATACAATGTCAGCATTGCCGCAACCATTCTGCGATGAACATTAAGTTGAGGAGGAATGTAATTGATTTTTTTTCGCTTTTGCCCTTCCCTCCGTACACTGATATTCCCCTCATCTAGCCCCCGTGCGCACTTTGCTAACTTTTAGGGCAAAAATGTGCCCATCCCTGGATTAGCAAAAGACGCACACAATTATCCTACTTTTTTAATAAACAACTACACCGAACGATACATCGCAAAATGTTGATTTGCATACCGCTATAGCAACACTGGACTACGAAAATACAAACAAACTTCAACTTCTACCTCATACACTATTAAAATTAATTTAGAGTTGAAATGTACATATAAGTAAATTAATATATATGTGTATCTATACAAAATGGGACGAAGGCCTAAGCAGCCAGTTCTTTGTTTTTTAAAATGTCTGTAAATTTCTGTAAATAAATTATCATATGTCATATTAAAATAAATAAATAAATGAAGTAGAAATTATAAAGCCAAAAACAAGATCAATTACCCCCAGGGAGGGAAATAGGAGGAAGAGAAGACTCATTAACTTAGTAGGTACAATTTACCAATGGTTATTTGACGATATAGAAGAACATCTAAGGATAGTAGAAGAAAATAGTCACAACGAGATAATTAATTTAAGTAAACAAATTTCGATAAGCAACCATTTTAATAATAGTCTGTATCAATTAAAGAGTACAATTGAAAATTACAGGAAGGAACTCATTGAAACAGGTACAAACAGAGAACAGTGAAATAATGAAACATGTTTTTTTTTAATGATCAGGTGAACAAATTAAGGTACTTATAGGAAAAAATTAAAGAAATACAAAACAATGTAGTAGGAGCACCTGCAACCTTATACACCCACAATTATTAAGAAAAGATGAAATAGACTATTTTAAGATAAATTTTTATAGGCTAAAAGTTGCAAAAATAGTAGTTTTGACTTACCAAAATGAGACAATCATACTTGCAGGTACCAAGAACATTTTTATCTACCGATTTAAAGTTAATCACATCAATGCCAAACAGAAATAATTTTGAAATTGATCAAATAGATGAGGAAATAATAACGTTAGAATCAAGACATTACCAATACAAAGCTAACTAAAAAAATTAAAATTAAGTGAAAAATGTATCTTTAACAATAATTGTATATTCAAATATCTAATGATACTCTGCTAGTTAAAAATGCAAATAATAATAAAATATATACTAATAAATATAAATATAATATTATACTCCAAAAAATTATTTAATAGATTTTTCTAATTGTAAAATCGAAGTAAAAAAAACAGATCATATGAAAATTGTAAAAAGAATTTTATGACAAATGTTATTAAATCAAGCATACGAAGCAAAAGTAAATTTTGAAAAAATTGTATTAAGCAATACTGAAAACTTAAATGAAGTAAAATATCATAAAAATGGGTCATATGGAATAAATGTTATTTTTATAGTAATTATAATAATAATAATTGTATTGTTAGTTATGTGGATGAAACGAAATAATTTTAAAATTTAGAAGAATCCTATTAGTGACGAAGGGGAACAAATGCATGGATTAGAAGCTAAACGTGACAGAATGTCAAGAGTCAACAGTTTTTGAAATGTATCTCTATTAATATGTAGAATAATGTTATTATTATTTTAGCGTAAGTAAGTTTTATGTTTAAACGAATAAAGGAGTTGCTGACCAAACGTCTTGGTGTTCGGATCTATTTAATAATATCGTTAGAAGTTATAACTCGCGTCTATTATGGATGAAGCTTTTAATTCAAAGTTGAAACAAACAAATTAAATCACGAAAAAATCTACAAAGTAACTTGATGTTCCATGATTTTACTGGTATTTTTTAAACTTTTAACTGAAATTGTCACTTTTCACTAAAACTTGAACCGAATTTTTTTTTTTTTTTGTTTTTATCTCTTTACTAGCTGAACCCGCAGCCGTTTTCCTGCGTGAAATTATGTGTTTTAAATGAAAAGAAAGTTGAATTTATACTGTGTTGAAAATCATTTACTAGAGATTTTTCTAAATTTTTGTTTAATAAAACGAAACTTTATAAACAACATTTTTTGGTTTCTGTTCCGGTGCGTAAATGTGCAGAAAATATGGTTTTCCACCTCGTGAGCTCGTCTCGTATATCTCGTCGTGTGAAAACATAGCATTTCCAAATTTATGCCACACACTATGCGACCAACCTTGTGTGCTGTTGATTGTCTTCTCAAATGCAATTTTAACTGGAAACGGAATACGTTTGAACTGAAATGGCAAATCATTAGAACTCAAATGAATTCGTAGAATCAAGCATTCAGTCGGGTTCCATTACACAGTTTCGGCGCTTGAAGATTGCGAAACATAATAACGACAGATCCAACTTTGAGACGCAAATGTTGCGGTGGCATACCAAGCCTCTCCAAAGAATTTAGAAATTTTGCTAGATAATTCACGGCGTCATCCTCATTGTCAAGTTTCCGGAATTTGACTTTGAATTTTCAATCTTATTATTGACAGCTAAAATTGCGCGTGCACTCAAGCAATTGTAGCTACGATAATTTGGCCAATGTTCGGATAAACATTCGTGATGAGTTCGTCTTTCGTGAATTGATAAACGGAAGATGGAATTGATATCAAACCGGAAGTATCAACCGAAAATGACCCATATCCAATTCTTAGCGGATATGATGTAAAATGTCTTCGGCAATGTCATTTTTGTTCGTATCCCATAATTGACACGGATTTGAAGGGTGATATGTCGAAATGAGCAACTCGAAGAGTGTGCGAATTTCATTTGCATTCGAAGTAGCTATCGCATCGTCCATCGTTTGATTCTAGTGATTATTATGTTCCATAAATTGTAATTGCTGGCTTGCTTCTCAAAAAGTTGCACACATCGTAACATTCACAGTACGCAATGACTCAAATGAAGTTGAACCGCGTACACTAATCAATATCAAACGAAAGTAGAAGAAATCGACGCTTTATTGCAGTTCACGTATCGACCCATTTGAAACTTGCTGATCTCATCTCGTTCATGGTCAATAACCGCCATGTTGCTTCCTTTGGTGACGTACTTGCAAACGTATTTGAACGATTTCACCAATCTGCAATATTCAACATTTACACATTTACACGAGTTTTGAATGTGAATTAGACAACAGTGGCGGATATGGTATGATCCATGTGTTGTCGACTTCGATAGTCACTCCTCTAAGTTGAATGCTAAATGTTCTGCCATTGTCGTCTGGTGAACGACGCTGATACAGTATCCATCATTTTCAATTTGCGTTTCCGAAAAAAAAGCACGTGGATATTGATTCATACACTTATTGTCAGACATACAAACCGAAGTGGGATTGTGGTGTCCGCAAGATCCATGAACCATCATCAGGAATTTCCGCAGAAATGATTTCATCAATTTTTTCTGGTGTAACCTCAATTCACCATCCAAAGAAGAATTATGAAAACAATTTTACACGACCGGATCTTTAGAGTGTCAGAAAAATGTGTGTCTTTATTTCAAAGATGCTTATCTTCTAATTTACAAAAATTCTTATCTGTGGGGAAAATTCCACAGTTATCCATTATTACTATCATGTTATAGTTTTACAAAAATGCTTATCTTCTAATTTACAAAAATTCTTATCTGTGGGAGAATTCCACAGTGCTGCTTATCCTTTATTTGCATTCAATATTTATTTAGTATCAGTGTTTCTTCTCATATCTTAATTTTACATATCTTCTGGTTTTCTTAAATAAATGTATTTTCTTATCTACCAGACTATCTTCACACCATCTGTGTTTGCTGTTGTTCTTGGGTTAGCATGGGATGTAACTCGTGCGGCAAACCTCTATTTTGTCACTTAACATCAACATATCATCTAGCATCTAACAGCACCACATATACGTTGATTCAAAATAAAGTCCATAAAACATCGTAACTGTTGTTTGAAAAGCTGCGCTTTGACGTCGTGATGATCGCTTGCTGATTGGCCGCGATCCATAATTACGAACGTTTGTCATCGCATCCTGGGAGATGCGATTGAAAAACAAAATAAAAAAAATTGAAAAGAAAAATAATTTTGTATGAAAAAAGTTACTTTTTGGAATTTTCCAATTTTCCGACTTTACCTCACGAAAACCATAAGGTTTTTTTTTTATTTCTAAATCTTCCCCAATCCACAGTGAACAAACTCTGAAAATTTCATCAAGATTGGTTCAGCCGTTCTTGAGCCTTATACTATGTTCGGACCGACATTGAAAACATTTTGAAAACACATTTGTATGTTGTGGAACGTAAATCGCTCCGACCGACAATTTGTATTTTCGCTGAGTTTTCACTGACAATTATCAATACGGGGATTCTCTTACTCTTTCAAGGTGACACAAAATGCAAAAATCCTACACCGAAATATGCAAGGCCAAGACAGCACCCATTGCGAATCTAGTTATATATGACGGCACGAAAATAAACATGGATTTTGGTCTGACATATTTTACACCCATTGCAAAAAAATTTTTGCGTGTGTTTGTTGTGCCGTTGCACCAAGAAGAAAATTCTGCAATTGGTGCACCATGCAAGGGTTTTGCAAGAAAAAGAGAATCCCCTTAACAGTGAGCAGCTGTATTTGTATATGGAATGTAAACAAATATCAAGTGACAATTTAGGGCCGGCAAAATATGTCTTCCAAAAAAATCGATTAAACTAGAGCAGATACCGATTATTATGAGTGGAATGTAAGTTTTCAAGCAGTTTTCAGCGAAAACTGTGTTTTCGTTTGACAGATTTTACATGGACGAAAACACAACACTTTTTCCCACGAAAACATGTTTTCGCTGTCGGTCCGAACATAGCATTAGCATTACTAACAAACTAACATTCATTCGTTTGTATGGGAAAAAAAAGAAAAGGGCTTTTTAGTGGTTTTCCAAGTACTTTGAAGTTCAGCGAACATTTAAAAAAAAATTCCCGACGTTGTTTTGTTATGCGTTTAGCAATACATTTTGCGATTTATTTTTATATATAAGAAGATTATTTTTGTTACTTTGATAAAAACGTTTTTTGAATAAATGCACTTTCAATTCGAAATCAATGTGCTGGACGTAGGAAATAAAATATGATGAATTCATGCAAGAAAGTAAGTCAATAAAATTGTTGGTATACTATATGTTTAAGGAGCATAATAGTTTCGTTCACCTAACGGTTGTGTGAAACACCTACAACTATTAGAGATCGAGATTATAAAGATAGAGTTATATACATATAGTATATGTATGTAGCCTTCAGATTTGTGTTTTAATGTTGTGTAATTGTGTTTTAACCTTTTCTTTATTTAAAACGTAAAAAATATCAGTTTATGTTTAAAACTTATGTTTATACGACCGGAATAGTCGGTGATCTCACGATAACGGTCAATTTCAAAATTCCTCTTCCTCCTATAGTTTGTTTCATATTATTCCGTTCCATTGTCCTAAATCCAGACTCGCATTTAATTTGTACATTATGGTTATACGTTCGTAAATTGTAATCTGTTTGTATGCTCCCACAAATACAAATACCATTTACTGTGAGCGTCAAAAATAAGTAAACAGCATTTCTATCAATATTAAAGTGTTTATTACAGCGCAATTTTTATTACAACAATAAGAAGTTTTGCTATAGAATTCAAGCCTTATAATATAAGAGTTTAGCTTAGTAGAAATAATAAACAAAAACTAAACATAGACAAAAATAATTCACTTAAACTAAAAATACTCTCGTTTTTTTGCTAGCAGGGATAAAGGGATGCCCAAATTATTCCAATTGGGCATTTAAATTAAAACACCCAAAGTTTATTACGATTAAAAACTATTTTAATAAACGGCGAAACTATTTAAATCTTATTATATGATACCATAAAGGTATATTAAAACAATTGACTTTTGAAATTTCAATACTGAATAAAGTGAATTAGCCCTGTTGGTTTCCTATTATTAAATGTTTCTAATAATTTTTAATTGAAAACTAATGCTGCTATGCATCACATTACCAAAGGTTTTGTCAAATACATTTATATTTCGCATTTTCTTTCATTTTCATTGTTTTACATTTTATTAGCGACCTTTTACGGCGGCAACAAATCCTTCCGTTCACATATGTATATTGTATTGTATATGTATTAATCTGGTATATGATGGGATGCTAAGAATTCCACAACCAAAAAACGTTAAGCTAATCGCATACGCGAACAACCACAACACAACACAACCGAAAAACGTTAAGCTGATCGCCATTCACTTGGGAGTGGCCAGAAACGATTCTTTTACATATGACTCAAGCAGCTCACGACTTCCGGTCTTTGACCAAGTATCCTCTGGGTAGCCTAAGAACATCCGTTTGAAGGCGAGCTAAAGTGAGAAGGCGAAATATTCCCCTACTTAGGGTTGTGCGCTGGGTTTGGGACCCGCCACGTAAAAAACCATCCCCAATGAAAAATCGCAAACAGCCTTGGATGAGAGACCCCCTTTTGATGACGACCACGGCAAACGAAATAAGGACTATGATTTGAGGGCATGCACCTGGAATGTCCGGTCCCTTAATTGGGAAGGTGCCGCTGCCCAGCTGGTAGATGTCCTCGTAAAGATAAAGGCTGACATCACCGCCGTCCAAGAAATGCGATGGACGGGACAAGGACAGAGACGAGTAGGTCCTTGTGACATTTACTACAGTGGCCATATAAAGGAGCGCAAGTTTGGTGTTGGATTCGTGGTGGGAGAGAGACTCCGTCGCCGAGTACTATCATTCACTCCGGAGAATGAACGTCTAGCCACAATCCGCATCAAAGCGAGGTTCTTCAACATATCGCTGATTTGCGCCCACGCCCCGACGGAAGAGAAGGACGATGTGACCAAAGATGCCTTTTATGAGTGCTTGGAGCGCACTTATGAGAGATGCCCCCGCCACGACGTCAAAATCGTGCTTGGCGACTTCAACGCCAGGGTGGGCAAAGAAGGTATCTTTGGCACTATGGTCGGTAAATTCAGCCTCCACGAGGAAACATCACCAAATGGGTTGAGGCTGATCGACTTCGCCGGGGCCCGAAATATGGTTATCTGTAGTACTAGATTCCAGCATAAGAAGATACATCAAGCTACCTGGCTGTCTCCGGATCGAAAAACCCCCAACCAGATCGATCATGTTGTGATAGACGGAAGACACGTCTCCAGTGTTTTAGATGTGCGTGCGCTCCGAGGTCTTAACATCGACTCGGACCACTATATTGTTGCAGCCAAGATTCGCATTCACCTCTGTGCAGCAAAAAACGAACGCAAACAAACACAAGAAAGGTTCAACGTCGAGAAGCTGCAATCACAACAAACAACCGAACGATTTTCTACTCGGCTTGCACTCCTGCTCTCTGAGAGCACTTGTCAACAACTCGGTATAGGGGAACTGTGGGACGGCATTTCAAACTCCTTACGTACAGCTGCAACCGAAACCATTGGTTTTCGGAAAGTGCAAAGGAACAGCTGGTACGACGAGGAGTGCCGTGTCGCAGCGGAGAGAAAACAGGCTGCCTACCTCGCAACGCTACGATCGACCACAACACGTGCGGGATGGGATAGATACCGAGAGTTGAAGAGGGAAGCGAGACGCATTTGTAGACAGAAAAAGAAAGAGGCCGAAATGCGTGAGTACGAAGAGCTTGATAAGCTGGACGACAGGGGTAATGCTCGAAAATTCTACGAAAAGATGCGGCGGCTTACAGAAGGTTTCAAGACCGGAGCATACTCTTGTAGAACCCCCCAAGGTGATCTAGCCACCGATGCCCAGAGCATACTTAAATTATGGAAGGAACACTTCTCCAGCCTGCTGAATGGCAGTGAACACACAACACCAGGAGAAAACGAACCCGATACCCCAATCGATGACGATGGAGCAGATGTTCCATTGCCCGACCATGAAGAAGTTCGAATAGCAATTGATCGCCTGAAAAACAACAAAGCGGTAGGGGCCGACGGATTGCCGGCCGAGCTATTCAAATACGGCGGCGAAGAGCTGATAAGGTGCATGCATCAGCTTCTTTGTAAAATATGGTCGGACGAAAGTATGCCCAACGATTGGAATTTAAGTGTGCTATGCCCAATCCATAAAAAAGGAGACCCCACAATCTGCGCCAACTACCGTGGGATTAGCCTCCTCAACATCGCATATAAGGTTCTGTCGAGCGTATTGTGTGAAAGATTAAAGCCCACCGTCAACAAACTGATTGGACCTTATCAGTGTGGCTTTAGACCTGGTAAATCAACAACCGACCAGATATTCACCATGCGCCAAATCTTGGAAAAGACCCGTGAAATAAGAATCGACACACACCACCTCTTCGTCGATTTCAAAGCTGCTTTCGACAGCACGAAAAGGAGCTGCCTTTATGCCGCGATGTCTGAATTTGGTATCCCCGCGAAACTAATACGGCTGTGTAAACTGACGCTGAGCAACACTCAAAGCTCCGTCAGGATCGGGAAGGACCTCTCCGAGCCGTTCGATACCAAACGAGAGTTTCAGACAAGGCGACTCCCTATCGTGTGACTTTTTCAATCTGCTGCTGGAGAAAATTATTCGAGCTGCAGAACTTAATCGAGCAGGTACAATCTTTTACAAGAATGTACAGCTGTTGGCGTATGCCGATGATATTGATATCATCGGCCTCAACACCCGCGCCGTTAGTTCTGCTTTCTCCAGACTGAATAAGGAAGCAACTCAAATGGGTCTGGCAGTGAACGAGGGCAAGACGAAATATCTCCTGTCATCAAACAAACAGTCGTCGCACTCGCGACTTGCCTCCCACGTCACTGTTGACAGTCATAACTTTGAAGTTGTAGATAATTTCGTCTATTTAGGAACCAGCATTAACACCACCAACAATGTCAGCCTGGAACTCCAACGCAGGATTACTCTTGCCAACAGGTGTTACTTCGGACTGAGTAGGCAATTGAAAAGTAAAGTCCTCTCTCGACGAACAAAAACCAAACTCTATAAGTCGCTCATTATACCCGTCCTGCTATATGGTGCAGAGGCTTGGACGATGACAACAACCGATGAGTCGACGTTGCGAGTTTTCGAGAGAAAAGTTCTGCGAAAGATTTATGGTCCTTTGCGCGTTGGCCACGGCGAATATCGCATTCGATGGAACGATGAGCTGTACGAGATATACGACGACATTGACATAGTTCAGCGAATTAAAAGACAGCGGCTACGCTGGCTAGGTCATGTTGTCCGGATGGATGAAAACGCTCCAGCTCTGAAAGTATTCGACGCAGTACCCGCCGCGGGAAGCAGAGGAAGAGGAAGACCTCCACTCCGTTGGAAGGACCAAGTGGAGAGGGACCTGGCTTCGCTTGGAATATCCAATTGGCGCCACGTAGCGAAGAGAAGAAACGACTGGCGCGCTGTTGTTGACTCGGCTATAATCGCATAAGCGGTGTCTACGCCAGTAAAGAAGAAGAAGAATCGCATACGCGGACGAGCTTATAATGGCAGCAGTAGCTAAAGAACTTGAAGACCTGCAAAATAAATGTAACGAATGCTTAAATGGTCTGCGCCAATGGTTTTCTTCCATGAGTTTGAAACTGGGTGAGCACAGAACAGAGGTATTGCTCGTAAGCACCAGGAAATTGAGGAAAAAATAACTCTCACTATAGGCGAGGGCGTGATTACTTCACAACCACAGTTCAAGTATTAAGGGGTATTATTGGACACCAAACTGAAATACAAGCAGCACTTGGCAAACATAGCAAATAAAGCAAATAATATTTACATATAATGCCCTATCAAGAATGATGGCAAATTGAGGCTGTGTTCGCTCCAGTCGCCGACTTCTAATCGCAAAAGCGATGAGCTCAGTTATACTGTATGCAGCTCCAGTATGGAAACAAGCACTAAACATAAAGCGGGTACCAGGCCAATAATTACGGTGCATAGACTCACAGCGATAAGAGTGTCAAGTGCTTTCCGAACTATTTCCAGCAGAGCAGTTGAAGTACTAGCTAGTTTGCCGCCCATAGACATCCAAGGAGACGAGTTCGCGTTATTATATAAACTATCAGCGCCAATTACAGAAATCCAAAAGAGAGAAGAGAGAAAGAAGAGCATAACTATATGGCAGCAACAGTGGCAAACCTCAACTAAAGGACGGTGGACCCACAGACTTATACCTGACATCTATACGTGGATAAGTAGACAACATGAGGACCTGTATTTCTACCTCACCCAAATATTAAGTGGGCATGGATGCTTCAGAGGGTGGATACCTATATAAAGGTGGTAGTTTAATGGTGGAAAGTTTGACTGCACTTATGTGTCAGTCCTTTGAGAAGTGGAAAGCTGTTCGCGAAGTGGCAACTTCCATCACGACAATATTAAGACAGGTACAGCAGAATAGGCGCCAGTCCGTCCATGCTATAGAGGAGACGTAAAATGTCTTGTCACTCCCACGAATTAATACCTTATCTGGTCGAACACACACCGATCGAACAAACATGTGTGTCATGTTTGGCCACTTTTACCGACAAAGTTACATACAACATGAGTTCGTCAGTGTACAGACGTCGCAACATATCACATACATTTAGAGTTAAAAGCATTTATTACTCCAATGGTATCTTTTCAATTTTTACTTTGTAAAATGAACGTTCTTTATTAATATATATAAAACATGCTAGCGTTATGTAGCGTCAGAAGTTGCTGAAATAATAACTGTTCAGTGGCATAAGACTTGTAGCTGCAATTCAGCTCAACAGCTGTAATTGTGCTGTGGTGGAATTTATTGCTGGCGGAGTTGCCACCTACACTCTCTGAACTACCTTTCATCCTTAAAAAAATTGTTTCTGTAAATTGAAAATATTATGCAAAAGTTTAATTATTGTTTATTGAAGAAATTGTATACTTTACTAACCGTTACTGTAGCAAAATCCTCGAACTTTAGTGGGCATAATGATAGATGAACTTTACGAATTAGTACCTTGCATTCGCACCTTGAAATTTCTTCGCTGTTTCAAATTATCTGAAAAGAGAACAACCTCGGTTAGATAATACTTAAATAATGCTTAAACAAAAATAGCTAAACAATGCGTTCTCCTTGTATTGATGACTACTTATAAAACAAATAAAAAAATTTATTTCAAAAGCAAAGCTTTCCATCTTATTTTCCATATTACCAACTTTTGAAGTCAATTCTTGTAATTGGGTGGAAATAGTTTTTAATACGTTAAAAACCTCTGAAAAAGGTATAAACATAACAAAGTACAAATTTTTAAGGAATACAGGTACATTGTAGAAATGTGTTGGACTAACGACTCTATCTACAGGCAAATTGTTAACTTGTATCTTAGAGAAGCAAGCCTCTGAGCTGCAGCAACTAGAAATACTAAATTTCTTCCTCTTTAAGGGGGTATTCTAGTCTAAAGGCTCAAACTTCACTAGATATTTTTACTATCCGTTTTTTTTATCATTTGTTTATTAAACTTAGAAGAGTACACAAAATAAAGTTAAAAAAAATGGTTTCATCGAGTTATGCGTCCTTGAAGAAAAGGGGGGGAAAGGAGGCCGTGTCCTCATCGCCATGATTTCTACCCTTGGAAAAATAAAACAATGACAGATTCTTAATGAGTACGAATGTCGCTATGTCATGAAGCAGCAAAACTAAAAATAAAAATTTGTTTCATAAAATGGCGGCTACTCAAAAAAAAGGTCTATTTTCTCATTAATTTTTCGATTTTGTCGATTTTTTTCAAATATTATAAATTTCAAATTTTTATTTTTGTTGCTTCTAGTGATAGAGATATATTTAAAGAATATTCATACCAAATTTCAAATAAATCGACTAATTAGAACTTGAGATGTTGTGGCTACCGCATCAAAAAAAGGAGTTTTGAGAAAAATGCGTTTAAAGTTTTACGTTATACGATATTCGCTCAACCGGTCTAGTTACCACGTCACTAAAATGTCTATAACTTTGAAAATAATTTGAGTTTTGAAAAATCCTTTTAGGGAGATATTTTTGAATATCAAAACGATCGAATTATGAAAACAAATTTTCGATTTTTTGAAATTTCTAGACTAGAATACCCCCCTAATGTCAATTGCTTTACAATAACAAATGCGAAAACGAAAATTTCGCATGTACTTTTTACAGAAGTCGAAGACGTTGTGGGACTTTCCTCCAAATAAATTTCATAGAATAGCGCAGCTGAATCTATCTGATTGAAAAATAAAAGTTTAGCAACATCAAATTTCACTTTGAAAAATTTAACATAATAAAATAAAATGCCGCACAGTGGCATTTCGGCGGAAAAAATAGGATTTTTCCACTTTCCAATTTCAAAACTTTAATGATTTTGTTTTGTAAAGAATTATTTGGATAAGAAAAATTCAACAAAGTTTTTTATAAAAAGTGAAATTTTATAGTTAAAAAAACTAACAGAAGTCGACGGAAAGTTATTCAATAAAATCCTATTAAAATTATTTTCCAAATAAAGAATTTTTTTTTTTTTTTGTGTAAGTTTTTAGCTTTGGCTTTTCTTTTATTTTTTAGTAAAAATATAGCACCTACTTGTTTATAAAAAAAAAATTCATTGAAATTGGCAAAGTAAGCTAATTTTTATAATTTTTCAAAAATTATACTAAAAAATATCAACTTTTAATTTTTTTGATGGAAAAACTCTTTATGTGCTTTGCCTTGCTTAGCCCTCTTACTATAAAAAAATGAAAGTTCCGAGACTGTACTTGCAATTAAAAAAAAAACCAACCGCCAATTACCGTCTCTTTTAGTAACATCGATTTTAATCTTTGAAGATTTGATGTCTTCAACAGACTTCTTATAACTTCGGATCCTTACATAAGTAGCTTAAGGCGTCATTCGAACAAAATTTCCTTAGAACTAGATCCCATTGCTTGCATAATATTACAAATAAAAACTAACACAATTTTCGCCTTCTTTTCCTACATATTCTATTAAAACAGTGCATATTATATTGGATTTTTATCAAGGTAAAGGTATAAATAACGTCACTTTGCGGTTAAGTATAATTTTTTTTCATCAGGAGAACTCAATTAAGAAGTGTCCCGAATTTCCAGTCCCTAGGTCCAAAAATAAAAATTTTGGCAATTGCAGTTATATGGGAGGTGGATGTGGCAGTGGGCGGTTTTCCAAGATTTTTTCAAAATTTCTTAATTTAGTCCAGAGAAGTGTTTCTGTAAGGTTTCATTGTTGTACGACCACTCCTTCTACTTTTTTCCAAGAAATGTATAGAGCGGTGCCACTGTGTGCCGGCGGGAAAATACAATACAGTCGACTCTCGTTAATTCAAACCTGCGATAATTCGAACCTCTCAATAATTCAAAGTTATCACGAGCTCCCTACTAAATCTCTTTATATTTCGAACTAAATCAATACATTTTCATACACTTGGTAATTCGAACGAAAAAATCATTGTTATTTAACAAAACGACGCGTTAATTCGAACTCATCAGTTTCAACATTCGACAATTCAAACTTGCAGAGAGAAGAGGCGGAAAGATTGTAAGTACATTTTGCGAAAAGTTCAAACTTGTATCAAGATACACGAGCCTTTGTGTTTGTAATGATTAGTTTGACTATTTGACGGACACACTTCTCACGAATTGGTTTGTTTTTCAGTTACAGTTAGTTATTCAGTTACTGTTACTCTTTCGTTGGTATACAGATTAAAAGTTAGCGTTAGTTATGAGCCCTAGAAAGTATAAATGTTTGACGATTGCTGAACAGAAAAAGTCAATCGAAAAAGTAGAAGAAGGTGAGAAGAAGAGTGATGTTGCAAAAGAATTTAAGATTCCTCTGAATACTCTCTCAGCAATAATAAAGCACAAGGAGAAAATTAAGGCTGCTAACTGTTGGAGTATGGAAAAGAACTACTAAAGGTGAATTTCCTTGTCTGGAAGAAAGAGTGGTCATTTGGCTAAGACAGTGTAGAGGACAAAAACTGTCTATTCGCGGGAACTTGTTGAAGGAAACCCCAAAAGAGTTCACGTCTACTCTAAGCATCAAAAACTTTGTGGGAAGTGAAGGGTGACTTATAAATTTCAAAAAGAGATATGGAGTTGTTTTTAAAAAATTTTGTGGGTGAAGTGAAAGTGTTGATGATGCAGTTTGTTTAGATTGGCACGGTAAATTGAAGACCTTGATTGAAAACTATGATGCCCGAGACATTTTTAATATTGATGAAGCTGGCCTATTTTTTAAATGTTTACCGGACAAGACGCTTACTTTTAAAGATGAAAAATGTCATGGAGGAAAACATAGTAAAGAGAGGTTGACAATTTAAGATGCAGTAAATATGGATGGATCGGAAAAACTTAAACCCTTAGTGATAGGAAAAGCAATGAAACCGCGATGTTTCAAAGTAGTGAAATCGTTTCCAACTGATTATCGTGCTAACAAAAAAGCTTGGATGACGACAGACCTTTTTAACAATTGGCTTTTAACAGTTAATGGGGACATGAAACGACAAAAGCGGAAAATTTTACTATTTTTAGACAACTGCACTGTTCACAACAGTCCTCCTACATTGTCTAACGTGGAACTATACTTCTTTCCGCCAAATACAACTTCCAAATTGCAACCAATGGACCAAGGGATTATCCATAATTTTAAGACGTTCTATCGCAAAGAAATTGTTAAGATCATTTTAGAAACTCTCGACAAACAGCTAACTGCAAATATCACGGTTCTGACAGCTATTTTACTAATTGACAAAGCATGCAGAGCTGTAACACCTCTAACGATTCTCAACCGCTTCAAAAAATCCGGTTTCAAAATCAAGAAAATCTTCCAATACATATAGATGATGAAGAACCAGCAATAGAACCATTAGTTGACATCAGCGGTGTGAGTTTTTCTGATTTTGTTCAAGTGGATGAAAATGTTGCTGTCTCAGGTTCACTAACTAATTTTATCTGCGACAGAAATGCAAAGTAACGATGAAGTTGAGGACGATACATCGGAACCTTTGGCAGAGGTGTCAATTAAGAAAGCAAGATCCTCATTTGATACCTTACAAAGCTTCGGTCTACAAAACGAAAGTGATGAAAAATCATTTCAGGCACTTTTTCTCTTAAAAAAAAGTTATTGAGCAGTGTGAACAGCAGAATTGTGCTTTAAAGCAAACCAGTATAACAAAGTTCTTTCGAAAGATTAATTAATTCACATTACGAATACATGTATGTACACGAATGTACCTCTTAATTCTTGTCATTTTTATATTAATAAATAAAAATTATCCACCACTTAATAACTGGAAGTTTTATTTATTTTCTCTCACAAATTTCGAACCATTTGATATTTCAAACACTCGATAATTCGTAATATTTCAAGAGTCCCTCGAGTTTCGAATTAACGAGAGTCGACTGTAGTTACTTATAATAGTGAAAAGCACTAAAATTTGTTAGCGGGAAAGTTATCTAGAGGATCATGTTGCTTAGTACAGTCAGTTAAATGGAGTAAACCTTGAATATTGCAACAAAATGGCCTGCATATACATTTCTAAATCGACGAATTGTTCCAAGATTTGTTGGGCAACATTGGCCTCAGCGCTATACGACTTTTTGCGTGACAGTAGCCTTATACTTACGTGCAATAAGAGGAAATGGTAGTAATGGTCACCACCAATGCAATCCTTAAGGACAAATATGCCTATATACAATAATAACTGCCTAATCTCCGTCGCTTTCCAATTGCTAATTTCATCTAAACTTCTATATATTCGACCAAACTCTGAAGGAACTAAATTGGAGATAAATGTTATTTTTTCTTTAACTTTGCTCAGGCTTATATTATTTTTTTTATAGATAGGGGTTAAAAGAAATTAGGAAACCATTTTGAAATTTTCTGACTCTAAAATATTTTCTCTAGATTTAAAATGATTAAAATGAAGTGATCTGTCATTTTTATTTTTAAAAGTCTGGTCAGTCTTTAAACGTTTTATTTGTTTTGAAAAACAAACTCTTCTTTCTTTGTAGTCCCCCACTTTATCAAATTTCGAAAACTATTTGTTCCAGTGAGCATCTGCACAGCTGTAACAAAAACATCGCAGCAAATCGAATGTCAAATTTCTTCTTTACATAATAAGCATCAACCTGAAAGCCATTTTTTTAATAATTTACTTCTTCGCAAAATTCTTTCAAAAAATCATTTACGTTCCAAGCTTTTTCTGTTTCATAAAAGCATGCAATTGAAATTCGTTTGGAAAGTCAATTATGAATGCTAGAATAGGCTACAATACTCAATTCGAATTTTTGAGGTGATCTATTCCCACATCTATGTTATTTTTATTTTCAAGTTAAGGAAATGGATTTTCTCAAAACAATTTTGAATTCCTCTTTATAAAAAAGTTGCTCTTGGAATCGTTTGAATATTTACTTTTTTCGGCTGATACCTGGATGACTTTTAGCCGTTAAAGGTTAATCTGTGCAATCTTTTTTTCCCAACGTTTGCAGAAGATCGGTTACTGTAATGTGGGATACCCTATTTCTTAAAGCCCAAGCTTTTAATTCTGAACTAAATGTATTATTTTCTATCACAAATTTAAATGCACTAAAATTAAAAGAAATTACAAGCTCATCATGGTCATCGTGGTCATGTCGTCCGAATGGACGAAAAGACTCTAGCTCTGAAAGGAGGTGGAGATGAAGGAAGACCTCCACTGGAAAGACCAGGTGGGGAAGGACCTGGCTTCATTTGGAATCTCCAATTGACGTCACAACCAAAAAAGGAGAAAAGGCTGGCCCGCTGTTGTTAATTCGGTTATTTTTTTTTATTATTATTATTTTCTCTACTCACCCTTTTTCCAAATATTCTTGTCTTCCAATAGTTCAATATTTAATACGCAACAAAATTGATATTTTAAATAATTTTTCACAAATATGCGCAAGAAAAATAAAAAAAAAATCCACAATTCTTTTCACAACGAGTTGTAATCGAAATTTTTTTCTTTGAATTCAATTTCTCACAACGACTGTACGCTTTCGCATCCAACGCTTTCAATAAGCGGTGACAGCTAAAAAAATTAGTTTGTCTTCTTTTGTTTTATTTTGGCTTAACATCTGTTGAGTGAAGAACTTATATTTTAAACTTGGTACAAGTATACATACAGATCAGGATGGCGAGAAGAGTAGAATACCGTGTTACTGTCTGAGACTCTTTGTACTTAAAATAAAAAACTTGAGTTAAAATAAATATGTCTTGAAGAAACTTGGAATACGTATTCTTTAACATTACTTTACATACTATACGAATTTATTGCTAGGTGTTTTTGAATTTGGAAACAAACTGTTCATATTATTTGTATACTCTCGCACCATGTTGCACCTAACGGTTGTTTGACACACCTACAACTTTTTAGAGATCGAGATTATAGAGATAGATTTATATAGGTATTATTTAGAGGAATATTGTACCACATCCTGTGGTACTGAATTTGTAGGACGTTTCGATTATTTTTTCGTTTTGAGAAATTGTGGAAGAGAATGTTTGAGAAATTTCTAAGATGGACAGGTTTCTATGAATCTTTTTGCTTCTCGTCTTGTACATTTCCTTGATTTTAAGTATTTTTTTCTTTAAAGAAATTAGGGTACTTGTTGAATGACAACAACAATAACAAATCAATTAAACACTCAAATAGTTAATTTTCGCCGGGAAAAAAATTGCACGTCAGCTGTTTCTTTTACACGTTATTTCTGCGTATATTAAATCAGCTGTTCTGTTCTAACAATTCCCAATTGCAATCAGCGCTGCCATACTGGTCAAATAAAAACAAAATAATCTTATTCAAAATGCATTATCGACAAAACGACAGTTTTCTAATACCCAATAGAGAAATCATTAGAAAATAAAAATGGCTGAACCTCTACATTTGGTGACGCCGAGAAACAGTCTCAGCTCATTTCGAGTAATTTCGAGAATTAGAAAAAACTAACTTTTTTAACACTTATAAATGAGAGGCTTAGAACCTTGGAAGCGATGTGTAATCAGTTGCATAAAGATAACATAGAATAAAAAAGAGAAAAGGAAGAACTAAGATCTAGTAAAAGCCAACATGTGAGTTTTCCTCGAAAAATAAAAATAATTAACGACGTAAAGGATTTTAATAAATTATGTTCTAATATTACAGATCTTAAAGAAAAAATTTTTAATAAAGCTTTTGAGCAACGGCGCCCACAAACTTAATGTCTTCGATGCAAACAATTATCGCACAATAACAAAATACTTATCTAATGAAAATATACCTTGGTTTAGCTACGAGAGTAAACATAATAGGCCAATAAAGGTAATGGTAAAAAATTTACACCACTCATGCGATACACAATCCATTCTAAATGATCTAAAATTTCAAGGTTTTAATGTCATAAATGCAATTAATAAGCTTAAATGGAAGACTAAAGAACCGCTAGATATGTTTTTAGTAGTATTTGATGCTACCGAAGACATTAAGAAAATTTACCAGATCAAAACCATTCTTAGTATCGTTGTCAAAGTTGAGCCTATTAAAGCATCTAAATTAAATCTTCTGTGGTAAGCCATCGAGGTGTGTGAAATGTGGAGGCAAACATCCTACTATTGAATGCAGAAAAGCTGAAAAAGACCCTGTTAAATGTTGTAACTGCGGGGATTCTTATCCTGCAAGCTACCGTGGTTGTGTCGTCGCAAAAGAACTACAAGAACTGAGAGATAAAAAGAATGGTATTGCAGTTGAGGAGAATGCCGATGCTACGACGAACAAACCCGTTGTGAACACAGGAGAAGTAAAATCCCTGCCTTCCGTCTCTAAAGTTACATTTGCGCAAATGGCTAAACAAGGCCATAGAAATACAATTCAAAAAAGTAGTCCGTTATCCCAAATTTTGGAAAGCAAGAAAAACTATTTAAGTCCTTTAATCAGCGGCTCAACGCTCTTGAGTACCATATACAATTTATTGATGAACAGTAACTCTTTGAGAATTATGCTATGGAACGCTAATGGTCTTTCCAAAAGTAAAAATGAATTAGAAGTTATCCTACACAATAAAAATATTGATACGAATATACATATGTCTATTATCTGAAACGCATTTTATGAACCACTCATTTTTTAAATTTAAAAATTAAGAATTATATCACACACCACACCCGGCAAACTCAGCACGAGGAGGAAGTGCTATAATTATCAAAAGCAATATTGAACACTGCGAGGAAGATCCGATTAAGACGGAAGAAATTCAAGCTATAACAATTTCAGTTAAATTGCGCAATCACTCATTGAATCTTATTGCTCTGCATAATCCACCTATACATAACATAAAACTAGAAACGTATGTATATGAATTTATTAAAAAAAATATAACGGAAGGTACATCATTGGTGGCGACTTTAACGCAAAACACACTCATTGGGGATCTCGTTTAACTACAACCAAAGGTCGAGAACTTCTCAAAGCTATACAAGCAGTTGGATGCAATTTTGTTTCTACAGTAAGACCCACTTATTGACCTAAAGATAGACAGAAATTGCCAGACCTTCTTGACTTCTTTATAATTAATAAACTACCGAAACTCAATTTATGTATTAAAGATTGCTCAGACCTAAGCTCTGACTATTCCCCTGTGATACTAATTCTGTATGAAAAGCCATTTATTTCTGCCTGCTGCTGCCAAGCCAACGTTATGTAATAAACACACTAATTGGTATAAATTTAAAAATATAGTGAATAAAGGCGACCCAAAGCTTAAGTACATATTGACTGGTATTGAGTTGGACTGTGAGGTTGAAAATTTCACAAAAACAATTCAAAACGCTGCTTGGAAGAGTACACCAAATACCCGCATGAATCTAAGTGGTACCAAATACTTAAAACACATCTTAGAAAGTATCCATAAAAAGCGCAAGCTTCGACGGAGATGTCAGCAAACTAGGTCCTCTGCTCTCAAAACTGAGCTTAATAAATGTACAGCGAAACTACGAACACAAATTAAACAGTTTAAAAATTATTCCTTCAAAACTTATCTGTCTAAAATCACAGGTGATAAGTCCACCGACTATTCACTCTGGAAAGCTGCAAGAAATATTAATAAACAAATAAAACTTGTAGCACCATTAAAACTAAACGAAACTGTATGGGCCAAAAAGAATGAACAGAAAGCTGACGTATTTGCAAATCATTTGAGAAACACATTTACGCCTAACGATGGGTATGAGATAAACTGTGAAAATAATTGGTTGGATTCACACATCAGTATTTCTCCAGTTACTATTAAAGAAATTAAAAATCTTATCGGAAACACTAGACTCAAAAAAGCACGATTTAATAACTGGAGAAATATTTCACAATTTACCAAAGAATTGTATAAAAAAACTTGTAAACATTATAAACAGTTCTTTATGCTTGGAAAGTATCTGAAGTCGTAATGATACCCAAGCCGTGCAAGCCAGTACACGTTGTTACATCATATAGAAGAATTTCGCTGCTGCCAGCCTTATCTAAAATCTTTGAGAATGTACTCATAAATAGGCTCAAACCAATAATCGCTCATAAAAATCGAATACCAACACATCAATTTGGCTTCCGTGACCACCATTCAACAATTGACCAGGTACACCGAATCGTTAATTTCGTTGAAAATACAATCGATAGAAAGAACGTTTGTACGGCGGCCTTTTAGGACGTGTCTCAAGCTTTTGGCATACGGGTCTACTGCTCAAATTGAAATACATGCTACCCAGACAATTTTGTGAATTGATTGCTTCATACCTCAAAGATAGATACTTCCGCATTAAGCAAGAGGATGCATATTCAAACTTGAAACCGATAGAAGCGGGTGTTCCCCAGGAAAGCGTGTTGGGGCCATTGCTTTATTTGCTTTTTACCAGTGACCTCCCATCTGATTCTGGTTATATGGCAGCGACATTTGCGGATGACACAGCTTTGTTTGCAGCTGGAGAGACAACTTCAGTATCTAGTCGACGAGTGCAAACAACACTCAACGCAATTACTAAGTGGGCATCTAAACGGCGTATAAAATTAAACGACACCAAATCAATTCATATCGACTTTACCTTGAAAAAGTCGGCATATTGTCCAATTTATTTAAATAACATTCCTATACCACATCATAACAGTGCTAAGTACCTAGGTATCACCTTAGATGCTAAGCTACGTTGGCAGGAAATCCACGCTATCAATTCAAAACAAACGGTTATTATACAATCAAGTTCTAAAGCCAGTTTGGGCCTACGGAGCTCAACTATGGGGTTGCTCAAGTCAAAGCTGTATTGCCAGTATTCAGCGCTTTCAAAGTAAGGTACTAAGAACTTTAGTTAATGCTCCTTGGTGTATTAGATCTGCTGACCTACACCGTGATCTAGGCATGAATTCAGTGGTAAATGAAATCTCCAAAATAGCAAAGTCTCACGAACTGAGGCTTAGACATCACGTTAATGAGGAAGCCTCCAGACTCATCGAAACTGCTGGGCGAGAAATCCGGTTGAAACGCAAGAAGCCTTCCGACATAGTAGGACAATAGTAGCAGCAAATGTATTTCTTAACATTTAGCTTTTAAGTATCTCTCATAATTAATTAGACTAGAAATGTTGTTAGTATTTTATTTTTATATACTAGGTACAATGTAAAAAATAATAATAATAAAAAACTTGTTGGATGAGAGTCAATCAGTAAATGAAAAATCCACCTTTTCCTAAAAACACCTGAAAAACTAATATTCATTCAAATAATATATCCATTGCAGGTACAGACTCAACCTGTCCGCTAAACACACGAAAAAAACTCTAAATCCAATAGTTCAACTCAATTAGAACATTAAAATTCAACTTCTTTAGAAACAAATATTCTTTTCACGCTAATATCCAATACACACATTACACATTTATTCCAAAATAATTCCAAAGCAACTCTCAAAAATTCAATTTTCACTTAACACTCAATTATAAAATCTTTTCTCAACACAATGGCAACACAAGTTCTAGGCTCTACAAATGCCATATAAACTGATAGAAGCTTTATAATTACGTTGGTAGCCATGCATATACCTCCAAGTTAAAGTTTTTACTTTAATGTAATTTTGTCAATGTTAAGAAGCACTTATTTCCATACCAATCATTTTGCTGGGCGATTTTAACTCATGGACTATCACAGACAATCAAAAGGGAATATAAAGAAGACATGCTTTTAGCATCAAATTTGGTAGTCCTCAATGATGGTTCACCTACTCATTTCTCGACTCACCAAAGTTTCACAAATGTGGACGTACTTTTGTTCAGCAAACGTAGCGCCGAAATGATCATAGAAGATTCTAAAATATAATATATCCACGGAAGTGAAGCTTTTCCGATCATAACCGCTATTGAAGCTAACTTAATTAATGAAAAAATCAAAACATCGTCAAAGTTTAACCCAAACAAAGCGGATTGGCCTCAATTTGAAGCTTGGTGCGATGTCGCATCCCTGAAGTGACAATGCGAAATACGCTTCAACAACCGTTATGACCTTCTCATTTGATGAAAAACGCTTGCCACATAAATTTTTTGAGTTCTGGAAACAAATGGAAGTCGTTGGGGGCCAAATCTGGTAGATGCTCCAACAATTCGAACTTTAATTCATAGATTTTAGCCAGAATGCTGTTATGACAGGGTGCATTGTGCTGATGGAAAATGATTTTTTTCTTGTGTAAAGCGGGAATTTTTCACGAATTTTTGACTTCAACTGGTCCAAAAGGTTTAAACGGGGGCAAGGAAAAATACTGTTGTTGGTTTGAATGTATAGGAATTTAATTAAACTTCGATATTTTACATTTAAACATTAGATATATTTATAAAAAAATTTAAATGCACTCGCTACATGCGAACGTGCGATTGAAATTCCACGGCGAGGAGACAAGATGAGAAAAAGCGACGTGCATGATCTCGGTTGAATCAAATGCTAAATGCAGCGCGCAAGATTCATCCGATCGATGTAAATATGCGGAAGGTGATAAAAATAATAGCGATGATCCAATCCTTTTGATATCTGCTGTTATTAAATCCAATGTGTCCCCAGGTGTGGGGTATTGGTGGTGTGGTGTATTGGTGTTGTGTCTAGCTAGGGTGCGCCAGTTTTTCCCGGGTAGAGTGGGTAGAGGCTTAACTCATTTAAACATCCTGAGCCCCCTAGGCGAATATTTTGCCTAGTATTACGTACATGCTGTTGCCTGTATTTCGGCGTACTGCTGGTAGAGTAGCCGAGGGCGCAGAACACATGCTATAAATGTTGAAAACGGCTTTGGTTTCAAACATACTTAGCATTTGGTATGTACATAGTTATCATATTTGCGGTTGTTTCTTTGATAGGTTTACATTTGTGTTCTTATTTAAAATTTCTTTACCATCGGCTTGTTAAACTAGTTTTTGATTATTTGCCTTTTCTGCGATATCGGCTTATGAAGGATGGCAACTCCACGCCTGGCCATTATTTGATCGCGTAGATGTGGCTTTAAAGAAGTGTTCACAATACCGACTTCTAGAGTTTACGTTCGCACGATTTGAGCTTGTGACCTCATCTACAAAGTTCGCATGACGTTTGTTTACATTGTTCGGATGTGAATAATTGATTCTTAAAAAATATTCTATTTAAATTATGGTGGCTAGGTCTATTGAAGCTTCTATTGAGGTCGTTTTGAATATTTTTCGTTCTGACTAGTTTTTTATCTACCCTTTCTGCAATTTCATATCGTGTAGTAAGAAATTCTTTCATTTGTTGCCACGTTGGGCACTTCTTTCGTGATGAGAGCGATTGCTCCCACAAAAGCAACGACTTTTCTGGTAATGCAGCTGTGCATATATTTACCAGAATGGGGTCCCAACTATCTGTGGGAATATTCTGTGTCGATAAAACCGACAAACAATTTGAAACAGTAGATTGAAGCTTTACGAATTCTTCACTTGTTTCTTTGTGAATCTTTGGCAATTTCATTTATATCGTCACTTGTTTGTCGACCAATATTCTCTCGTTTTTGTAACGTGCTTTAAGAGCTTCCCAAGCAAAGTTGAAACTTTCGTCATTAAGAGCGAACTGTTTGACTATTACGCCTGCTTGACCTTTAGTTTTGTATCTGAGGTGATACAATTCCTGCGCTTGTAATAATTTAGGATGGTTTATGTACACGGTTGTAAACAAGTCCCGGAAGGACGGCCACTGTTCATAATCATCATGAAATATATCTGTGTCGCATACTGGCACTTTAAGGCGAATGCCTGAACTTGCCTCTTGGGTTTGCCTTTGTGGCAGCTCTACTCCCAATTGTGGAGTAGGTGCAATTGATTTGATTAGTTTTAGTTGATCATGGCTTTTGTCTCTTCGTATTAGTCTAAGCAATTTTCGTATTTTGAGCAAGCCGAGGATTTAAAATTTTGTGGCAGATCTGAGTCAGGATTTTCTTTTTTAATTTCTAATGCCGATTCAGAATTATCTGTCACTCTCAGAAATAAATTTGGTGTATGAAACATCTTTCACCCTTTTATGTTTTGTAACCCCTTGCTTTGAGCGTGTAGCTTCTGTAGGTGTACACGGACTTTTTTCGTCTGAAATCATCTTTGGAACTTTTGGCAAAAAAATATTTTCGTATATATATATGTATGTATTTATATGATTAGACGAAAACTCTTTTAAGTAAATAACAGTTTTGAACGAAATTGATATAACGATAATGATTTACGTATTTGATAGTATGTGTAATCGCGAACTCTTTTAAGTTAAGAGTTTTTCAAATGAAATAAATAATTAATCGATTAAATTTTTTTAAATTATTTATTAATGACCGGAAATATTTTATATGTTTTAGTTTTCTATATATATTTGTTTTATATATATTTTGTGGATCTTTTATTTATTCTGTGCTAATGAGCGCTCGATTTAGGGACAACTGCACTTTTTACATATGGTTTGGTTTTTTACACAATTCTGCTTGTTTTTGTTAGTCAAAAACCAAAGGGTGTCGCGGAATATGTGCCAATGGGGACTTTGAAGCAATGTGCGTTTAAATACACATATACATATGAATGCACGTATGTAAATAATCATATGTTGTAACATTTCTGATGTTATAAGTATGTAATTTGTATTTTAAGGTTTCTGTGAATATGTTTTTGGGGTAAGTACATATGTTAAGAATATATGAGGATAAATATGTTTCTACTAGGTATGTATGCGAATATGTATGTATGTCTTTTTTGCAATTCTTGCTTTGCTTTTTATCTTACAATTTTCATTATGTTTGCGCCTTTGCTTACTTCGTTTATGCAATCATGCTTATTGTTTTGTTAAACATAAGAGATATACCAGAAAAATTGCACGATGATACTTGAATGTTGAACTTTGAATACACGAAGGTAAGCTAGTACCCAGGCAATAAAGTAATATTATTTATTAACATATATTGATATATATACGTTATACCAAACTGTGTTCGGTTTTTCCCACAAAATAAACTCGAAACTGGGACAGTTTGGCACCCGTTTTCTCGCTGTTAAAACGGATTTCGAGATATTTATTTTATATAAACCGTATTTTTTACATACATATGCTCATTAAATAGATTTAAAGAAATGAAATACGAGGTATGACATTAAGTAATGAGACTGATTCCATAAAAACCGTATATATGAAAATTATTCTACAACTCTGACATCCCCTTGGGAAGCTATGCAGCGATTCCAGCGCGTTTTCCATGATTCGCAACATTTCTGGAACGCTTCGACTGGGAAGTCCGCGAGTACCCTCGTCACGGCCGCCTGGTGTCCGTAATCGACTCAAATGGGTTTTTTGACCACCGATTTTGTTTTAGGAAACAAAACAAGTCACAGGGTGACATGTCGGGCGAATAAAGCGGCTGTTGCAACACGGCGATCCCTTTAGCGGCCAAATACTGGGACACGCTGAGGGCGGTGTGGCACGGCGCGTTGTCGTGATGAAGGATCCAGTTACGAGCGATGTCTGGGCGCACCCTGTTGATTCGTTTTTGAAATCTTTCGAGTACTTGGCAATAGTAGACTTGATTCACAGTTTTCCCCAGTGGAACAAATTCTTTGTGGACGATTCCACGGCTATCAAAAAAGGCATTAATCATCGTTTTCACCTTCGACTTGCTCAAGCGAGCTTTTTTAGGGCGGGGGGCGCGCGGAGACCACCATTGTGAGCTTTGGCACGTTTAAGAGCACTATCACCATACAGTCTTACAATTTTAGCGTTCGTTTCCGAAGCTGTTTCGCCCAATCTGGCGCAAAATTTTATCGCGACGGGTTGCTCCTGATTTCGTTTTTCCATTTTCGTGACGAGCACTTCAAACACACGTCTACTCAATTTGACGCAGCAGCCGAATTAAACAAGCTAGAGCGATGGTACATATATCAATGGAGAGGGAAGAGATCCCGGAAAAAGAGAGAGGGAATTTTAAGGTCACAAGTTTACCACAAGCGCGGCAATAAAATCAGTCTCATTACTTATTACTCGTAAATACGCAGTGTTTACAAGCCTGCGCGATTTCTTCCAATTCTTTTTGCTTTCTCCACTCCTGAATTTGTCAGCTTACGAGAATGACTATTTTTGTTCACGTCCGTATATTTGTTCTTGCGCCTTATTTGTGTTTTAGTTTATTGCTTTTTTTTGGTTGCTTTCGCGCCCGTTTGTTTCGATTTTATGTTTGTTTTATTCTTTAGGTGATTTTACATTTCGCGGCCGATTGATTAGTTAGTTTATGTTTTGTGTTTAGGTAACGCACAAAAGCAACAGCAATGTTGTCTTTGGTGAAATTGTTTTTTGTTCGTTTTGTTGTCGTTGTTACTTCACCTTTTCTCTGCACTTTATGTATGTACGACTGTATGTATAGATTTTAAATGTACTGCACTGCACCTTCTGTTGATTATTATTTTTGTTTATTATATGTATGTATATAAGTATACGGGTTTGTTGTTTTTTCTGGTTGGGTCACTGCACTGTTTATTTTATTTATTTATTTATTTTTTGTTTTTTTTCTCACTGCCCACTTTTTGTTTTTTGTTCACCTCACAAGTATACATATATTAATATGTTTATATGTTTCTTGTGGTTTATGTTTTTCCACTAGTGTCTTTCTGTGAGGCTCGAAGGACCATGTTTAAACGCGGACAAGATGAAATACTGTTGTTGGTTTGAGTGTATATGAATTTTATTAAAAACGGGTAACTTTGATATTTTACATTTAAACATTAGATATGTGTATAAAATAAAGTAAACGCACCCGCTACATGCGAACGTGCGATTGAAATTCCACGGCGAGAAGACAAGATGAGAAAAAGGGACGTGCATGATCTCGGTTGAATCAAATGCCGAATGGAGCGCGCAAGATTTATCCGATTGATGTCAAGATGCGGAAGGTGTCGACGCGGCGCAGTGTAGAAGCGAATGTGATAAAAATAATAGCGATGATCCAATCCTTTTGACATCTGCTGTGGTGAAATCCAATGTGTTCCCAGGTGTGGTGTATGGGTGGTATGACTGGCTAGGGTGCACCAGTTTTTCCTGGGTGGAGTTGGTAGAAACTTAGCTCATTCAAACAATTCAGAATCAATTGTTTTAATAGTTGGCAAGTAATCCACAAACAAAATTTCTCTCACATCCCCCTAAAAACTGATGCCATAACCTTCTTGGCCGATTTCCGTACACGAACTCCTTTCGAAGCCGAACACATAAATCTTTATCCATAGTGATGAATCGATGCACAAAATAACCTTTATCCTTTTTAAAATGCTCCAAATGTTGCTGAGAAAGTCGCATTCGAATGTGTTTTTGATCCATTGTTAGCGATTGCGGCACCCATTTTGCGCACAGCTTTCTGAAACCCAAAATTTCACTTAAAATATGACTAACACTGCCTAATGAAGTGTGTAGAGCCTTTATTAAATCTCTCTCAGTCAATCGACGATCTTCCAAAACCATATCTTGTTTTTTGGCTTTGATTTCTGATGTTGATGCGCTTTTTGGACGTCCTTTACGTGGATCGTCTTCAAGGCTTGTTCGACCACGTTTAAATTCAGCAACCCATCTTTCCACTGTTTTAATTTTAGGTGAAGAATCATTATACACTTTTAACATTCGTTCGTAAATTTCTTTTGGTGCTACACCTTCCAAAAATAAAAATTTTATCACTGCTCGATATTTAATTTTTTCCATTGTAAAAAAATGCGACGGCGACTCTAAATGGCTTGTAAACAAAGAATGAATTGACTGATTGAAATTAAACTTCACATACGTTCATATGACGAGTGTACCAACAAAACAAAAAAAAACTTTTAGGCTAGTAGCAACGCCCTCTATTATCGAACGACAAAATTTATTGAACAACCTGGTTCAACCTCAAGCAAAAACTTTTATCGGTAAACCATCTGAAGAAGGACATTTCATTGCTTAGGCTTGGGCGGAATTCAAAAATGAAGAACCCTTGTATAGCTCAACAGGAAAACCACCTTTCTTTGACAGAAATTCATATTATAAAAAATTGTACACGTGGCACATCTCAAGTCGAAGCCATGTTGCTACACTTGTACTAGACTTCGAAAGGACTTTTGCTCTAATAGATATAAACATTGTTCCTTCCAGCTAATAAAATGAAACGCACATTTAGAGTTAAAATTAATAACAAATACTCTGATAGGCTTCCTTTATCAAATGGTATTGTCGCAGAACCGGCAATTTGCAAAGGAAGCTACGCCCATGTTATATAAGTGGGCCAGTGTAGAATCGACAAGTAGCAAGTAGTAGTACATATTTTGGTCTCTCTTCGATATTCGACTTCCAAGAAAGCTTCCTATCCAGGATGAGTCCTAGATATTTCGCGGTGTCCGCTGGTTGCAGACGCATGTCCCCCATTCGTGGCAACGGTGCCGCCGGAATCTTCTATCTTTTGGTGAATAAAGCCATCTCGGTTTTATGAGACCGTTTTCGACTGCCCAATTGGTTACGATATCGAGTACCCCTGCGTCAATTCGTAAACAGTACTCAGGAACTTTCCTTTAACCATATGCGCTACGTCGTCTGCATAGGCAATCACCCTGAAGCCACGATCTTCAAGTTCTTTAAGCAAGTCGTTTATGGCCAGGATCCATAGAAGAGGGGAAAGAACTCCACCTTGTGGTGTTCCCCTACTCACGTTTCGTCGTACACGCGAGTTACGGTTTCTTCTCCCATCCGGATTATCAAATAGATACAAGTAATTTCTATAGAGTCAAGAATCAGACAGACTCTACCATCAGATCAGCAACTCTAGTCTGCTCTAATGTTTGGGTGTACCGCACATTCCTTGTGCGGTACCCCTACTCGCGTTTCGTCGTACACGCGAGTTACGGTTTCTTCTCCCATCCGGATTAGCAAATAGATACAAGTAATTTCTATAGAGTCAAGAATCAGACAGACTCTACCATCAGATCAGCAACTCTAGTCTGCTCTAATGTGTGGGTGTACCGCACATTCCAAAAAACTCAAAATATGCCGAGTCTGCTGCTTTGGTCACGTACTGGCGAATCATGCGATGTGGTGCACATCTGCATGCCGCCAGGTGATGTAACTTTCCGTATCAATCACTCTGTCGCACAGAAGACTGCGAATGAGGTCTTAAGCACCTGTGATTCCAAACAAAGATCGTAGAGAACAGTAATGTCCGCCTTCGGCAGGACGTTGTTGAAGGCTCCCTCAATATCAAGGAAAGTCCCAGCAGCGAAATCCTTAAACTTATGGGCTTCCTCAAGCCATGACACGGTAGTATGCTGGGCAGTGTCCACTGACTGGCCTTTACAATAAGCATGTTGTGCTCCCGATAAATTGTCTCTCGGAATGCGTCCCCTTTTATACCAGTCAATCAGTCTCTCCATAGTTTTTAGTAAGAAAGAAGAGAGTCTGTTAGGCCTGAAGTCCTTGGCCTTAACGTGGTAGCCCCTGCTAGTCTTCGAGATGAACGAGACTCTGACTCGTCTCCAGGACCCCGGGATGTAACCCAGACTTATGCAGTTCCTATAGACAACCAGTTACGTGACACCCTCAACAGCCTCTTGTAGCTGCGCTGGTATGATGCCATCCCTTCCCGGGGACTTGAAGGGCTTGAACGAAGGCCGACAAACGCCGCACAATCGTCTTGCAGCGCTCCGAGAGATATCCCCTTAGAGGACGTGTTGCTCGGGAAGTGAGCATTAAGAAGTGTTTCCCCGCTGCTCAGGGCCCACTTCATATTTGCGTCTTTAAGATAACCCGGAGATACAAGGTTCTTTGCGAGAATACGCCTAAATCTAGAAGACTCATAGCAGCCCTCCACTTTTTCGTAGAAGCTTTTCCATGAGGCCCTTTTTACATTCCTTAACTCGGACTTGTATATTGCAGGTCTCGTTTTATACAGCGCCCAGTCGTCAGTAGATTCACTCCTACGGGCCTTGTTGAATAAACGCCTGCAGGACGCTCTGATTGCCGATAGTTCTATAGTCCACCAGAGAGGGTTCTCTCTGCATTTCGGTGTCTTCAGTGGACTTGAGCTTTCCATAGCCGTTTTGCATGCTGAGCTGAAGGCTTCGAACCACCCGTCCACCGTGTCCGTGGTGACTAATAAGTTACCCCCCGGCGCCCGTGGAAGAGTTTGACGGAGCTTTTTGCCGTACATTTCCCAGTTTGTGTTCCCAGGACTTCTAAAAGACTTTCGAGGCGGCCATTCCCCGACTAGATTGAACCCAATATACCAATGATCAGAGAAGGAGTGCTCGTCAAGTACCTCAAAGGACCAATTCCGTGTGAGGTCCAGAGTCTCCTCCCTGCCTGCAGTCACAAATTTAGGAGGGTTTCCTTTATTACAAATATACAGGTTTCCAGTGACAATGAAATCAAACAACGACTCACCTCTGATAATTGTGCTCGAGCTGCCCAAAATTGGATGTCACAAGTTGCCGTCGGAACCAATAATGACGACAGTTCCTCTTCGAGATGCCTCAGCCAAGGTTTTCCTCAACAGTAACGGAGGTGGTTCCACCTCATCGTCGTGCGGCATATATGCAGGCATTACACAGAGATCTCCGGTGTCACACTCCAGCTTAGCCGTCATCATATCAGCGTTTCTGGAATTAGGTTAGTTCATTGCGGGCCATAATGCAGGATCTGCTTCTACCTATAGCTTGTGACTCTTCGTCCTCAGTCCAGAGATGCCGTTACTCATCAGCCACGGTTCCTGGATCAGGACGACATCTAAAAATAGACGAAGCTGTGAGTTGGCGGTGGCCGCCTTTGCATGTTGGAGGAATCTCATCCTTCAGACTCTCCCCCGTCATGCCCGCCGCATCTGAAGGCTGAGCGCCATCGGCCCTTGAAACCGTCGGAGTATCCTGGGGACCACCTGTTCGAAACCATAGCTAATGGCTCCCTTGGTTTTGCTGAGAGGACCGCCGGATTCTGCATTTATGGTTCGTCGGTTCTCTCCGAAGCATATGAAGGCTCTACCTATGTCGGTTGCCGGCGGAATTCCACCGGTTTTCCCCACCCTACTACTCGGAGACTCGCCTGAAGTAGAGATTCCTACCGAGGTCTTGGTACCCCAGCAGCTATACACTCTTATAGAAGATTGTACCTGCTCGATTAAGTTCTGCAGCTCGAATTATTTTCTCCAGCAGCAGGTTGAAGGATTCGCACGATAGGTAGTCGCCTTGTCTGAAACCTAAACCTCGGGAAGAGGTCCTTCCCGATACTGACAGAGCTTTTGGTGTTGCTCAACGTCAGTTTTTACAGCCGTATTAGTTTTGCGGTAATACCAAATTCAGACATCGCGGCATAAAGGCAGCTCCTTTTCGGGCTGTCAAAGCAGCTTTGAAATCGACGAAATGGTGATGTATGTCGATTCTCTTTTCACGGGTCTTTTCCAAGATTTGGCTTATGGTGAATATCTGCTCAGTTTCTGATTTGCCAGGCCTAAAGCCACACTAATAAGGTCCAATCAGTTTGTTGACGGTGGGCTTTAATCATTCACACAATACACTCGATAGAACCTTATATGCGATGTTTAGGAGACTTGTTTCACGATAGTTGGCACAATCTGGTCTCCCTTTTTGTGGATTGGGCAGAGCACACTTAAATTCCAATCGTTGGGCATGCTTTCGTTCAACCATATTTTACAAAGAAGCTGATGCATACTCATCAGTTTGTCGCTGCCGTGCTTGAATAGCTCTGCCGGCAATCCATCGGCCCAGCCGCTTTATTGTTCTTCAGACGGTTAATTGCTTTTCAAACTTCATAGTCGGTCAATCGAACGTCTGCTCCACTGCAACAAGGCACTTCTCATCATATCAGATGTTCTTTTGCATTTTCCGAAAACCTATTCGTTTGCAGATGGCCGTAAAGAGCTTGAAATCCCGTCCCAAAGTTCCCTTATTTCGAGTTGTTGACGAATGCGCTCAGAGAGCAGCAGTGCAAGTCCAGTAGAAAAGCGCTGTCTGTTGTGATTGCAGTTTCTCGACGTCGAACCTTTCTTCTGTTTGTTTACGTGCGTATCTTCTGGAGACGTGTCTTCCGTCTATCACAACGTGAACGACCTGGTTTCTGGCTTTTCGATCCGGAGAGAGCCAGTTAGCTTAATTTTTCTGTGCTGGAATCTAGTACTACAGATAACCATATTTCGGGCGCCGCGTAGTCGATCAGTCTCAACCCATCCTAACCTGGCCTTAAGTCGCCAAGCACGATTTTGACATTGTGGCAGTTGCAGCTATCGTAGGTGCGCTTTAAGCACTCATAGAAAACATTTGTGGTCATATCGTCCTTCTTCCTCGCGGGACCCTGTGGAAAGATGTTTCGCTTTCGAACGGATATTCTTACCAAGAGGATACTTGGTCTAAGACTGGAAGTCGTGAGCTGCTTGAGCCATTTGTAAAATAATCGTTTTTGGGCACTCCCAAGTGAATGGCGCTTAGAGAACTTTCTCTCTCCTTGTATGAACTTTTACACATGATTCCATCCTCGGAATTCGTTATTTTGGTAGAGTATTGAGCTTTCCACGAATCATATATCACCTTGAGGTTTTTCCACGCAAATCAAGGAACCTATTCTCCAAATTTAAAGTAATTGAAGCAGGCATACCGCAGGGAAGTATCTTAGGCCCAATTTTATTATTTTTGTAAGAGGCCTACTGTTAAAACCAGTTATACAGTAAACTGCCAATTTTTTTATACAAACAAATCAGTATGGCCATATGGTTCGCAATTTTAAGGTAGCGACAGTCAATAGAGCTAAAATATTATTCAACGTTTAAAAAATATAGTAAGACGCTAAAAAACATTGGATCCATAGTATATCAGAAACGCTGATATTCATGGTGACCGCTCACCGAAGAAATGAGATTTTAGGCCCACTTCAAAATGCTTAATAAACATGTGAATGGCGAGGTGAGAAATCTTCTCCTAAACACATGTGTCTGTGGTCACTTATGTCGAAAATTATTTGGGTGGTTGTTAAAATACCAAGGAATTACGAATTTCTACATATGTTATCTTTGTAAGCTATTAAAATCAATCTGTTCGTTAGTTTTATAAAACTAGTTGTGGAGCTATTAAAGAAATTCACCTTAATTTTTGAACAGACTTCGTATATACAAGTACATATAAGTAATCAGGATAACGAGACGAGATAAAATTCACATCAGTAAAAATTTAGACATTTTATTGCAACTTTGTAGACGTGTTTCAACGCATCTAAAGAGATAAATTCGGACAACTGCCACGCCCACAAATCCGATTAATCGAAAATGTATAGAGTGGCATTACTAAGGCAAAAATTAAGATACGGAATTGGTATTTAAAACAGCGAATTTCACTTCCTAATGCATCTGTAGTTTGAAAATCTTAAAAAAAGGTGGCATGTTCCCGCTGCGCAATAGATTTAAGACTGTATATGCGTCTCCCACACGGCTTAAGCTGTATCAACCAAATTTGAACTCCAATATTTTTAATACCGTCTGCCAAATATGAAAATGGTTGAAATCAGATGATAAATTTTCATCGGTCAAAAGATCAGAAAGGCAATTTACAAATTCGAAATAAGGCCAAGAGATTTCCTTGGAAAGACTTTTCCGAAAAGGTGGAAGGTTGTCAAGGGTTAGGCCCATTTTTGCAAAACATCGCATCCCCTTGGGGTATTTAAAAGATGGGAATGGTACCAGGACTCTGAGCTGTCAGGACACTCTTAAGCTGTTCCCAGACGTTACTTCCCCTGGGTGAATAACTCTCGGATTTCCATACGGACTGCATACCCCTCTCGAGACTTTTGGATGCCTCTATACCAGCGCAGCTGCAGCGAGGTGTCACACTTTCATGCACCTGGGTGGTACCCCATCTATGCGAATTGCAATAGATTGGGATATATTCCTAGGGCTCGGAAGCATATTAAGGTTTAGTTCATGCCGCAAGCAGGTAGATCACATATATTGGCCACGGATTTCAGACCCATCAGTCTCTGCACATAAGGGGTATTATCCCAAGAAATCGATTTTCCAGACATTCCTATTGCAAAGGTAGGTAGGTGGACACTGCCTTGCACATTATTGTCTCCTGGCTCAAGAAGAACAAGGATTTTGCAGTGGGGCCCTTCCTCGGTATCGAGGGAGCATTCAACAAGTTTTTGCCAGAAGCGGTTATTACAGCGATGAATTGCAGGAGGCCCGGGTACTCATTTCAAAGGGTGTATAACGTAATGCTGACAATAGAAATCTCGAAATTTAGAACCTCGAGCGGAGCGGGAACATGCCACCTTTTTTAAGATTTTCGAATCACAGATGCATTAGAAAGTGAAATTCGCTGTTTTATATACCAATTCCGTATCGGCATTTTGGTTTGTCGGTATTTTGATTTTTCGGTGTCCTAATTTGTCGGTATTTTAATTTAGCTGCAGTTTTAAATTTTGTCGGTATTTTGATGTGTCGGCATTTTGAATTTCGATATTTTAAGTGTATCCCCGATAAAATATTTGTCACATGTCGGCATTTTGAACTTCGATATTGTACGTTCGTTTTCGGCCTCTGCCCACGAACACTCACAGGATCAACGTGGGATGCTCTTTACTTCGATTGAAAAGGAGGCAAGTTTCCCTTTTGCTGTTCATAAAGTAAATATACGGGCACGATAAAATATTTTTCACATGTCGGTGTTTGATTTTTGGGTATTCTGATTTGTCGGCATTTTGTCGGTATTTTTATTTAGCTTCATATTTAAATTTTGTAGGCATTCTGACGTGTCGGCATTTTGAACTTCCGTAGTTTAAGTGTATCTCATAAAAAGGATTATAAACATAGAGAAAAAAGTAAAAGTATGTGACCCCGCATATAGAAACCCGGCTAGTGTGTCAAAATGTCGATTATCGGCGAACAGCAACAACAGAAAGCGACAGCCAAAACAATGAGCGTTCGATTACCATGACAACACTCAGACGGCTTTATTGTGCTAAACTGCTAACATAGTAACGAACAAGGAGGAAGAGGGCGGAAGAACACGTGCTTCATATCTTTCAACGCCTCTCGTGAAAAATTCTGTTTTGACACACTAGCCGGGTTTCTATGTGCGGGGTCACGTACATATATACAGATGGAAGCTCCAGACGACCACATCAGTTAATCATACATCATCTCATCATCATTTGATAATTTAAGAATATATCGCTCCAGACTGCGTTTATGGCATCTGTTAATGTTTATTCTCTTCCGGTTAGCTATATTCATATTCACGGAAATTGTAATGAGATCCCCGGTCAATGTCCACATACGTTGCTACTTCAGGAAATGCACTTTGAAGTAAGTCTTTTAGTTAGTTGTATTCATTTTAGATGACACAAATTGTAATTGAAACATTCCGCAATATGACATGGTACCCCAAACCGTAACACATTTCACACACACATCACACTTATGATGGCGAAACGAGGGTTAACTTTCCAATATCGTGTCAGTTTAAGTTGAGGTCATCAGGTCCATCTTAATTGAAGTTTTTCTTAAAAAAAAATGTCACTCGTTCTTTCAAGTCATGGCATTCCATGCGAATACTTTACGTTTGTTGTTGCAGGGTAGTTTTATAATTTTAAGCGTTTAAAATATTCAGCTTCACGAAAACCTTTTCGCATATGTCAGCAAATAATTTACTTTTCAGATTTGAATTCAATTTTATAGGCAAAATAGTGGGAATTAGTAGCTTCTAATTATTCATCAGTCCGCTCTACGGATTTTTTGTTTTTTTTGCAATTTTGATTTCGCAATAACAAATTAGCCGATTTTTTACCAAAAAATTGTATTTTTCACTTCAAAGTCTTCGAAAAAATTCAAAAATTTTACCTCGTAAAATATGTACAGAAATAGTGTTTAAAATTTCAAAAGGATCGGTGCAGTAGTTTTGAAGTTATGAGTGGCACCGCAATTCAACTTTTTTTCGAGACCCGTCCTGACAATTGCTGCCATTGCCGTATTTTTTAATATTTCTTTGTAAAAAATTTATAAGACATTTTTCGAATGTCATACTCCAATGTACCGTTGCACAGTGGTCGGTCTTGTATGGAGTCAGCGGCCAAAAATACTTCCACTACCTATATTAAAGTGAAACTTTTGCCAAAGCTTTTTAAAATCTCCCTCTCCCGTGTCCCACTCCGCCACCCCCCGATGACAACAAATTTTAATTAATTATATTAAATTAAAAAAGTTGATAAACGAAAAAAAATTTGTTTGAATATTATTCAACTAAGTCAAAAATTGATTTTAAGAAAATTGATTTACTTTTGCATGATAGTTTCTTTGACTGGTTATGAAAGAATCTAAACTCAAAAGCAATCGGCTTAGCAAGTCCTAATTTGTGGCGATCCGTTAGTTCTTTCGTGTATGATGGAGTCAATACATCTTTACGTCCTTATTGCTTGACTCAGCAGATTCTTATGAGAGTTCTCCAATTGAAACTGGTGCATATTGAATAACATCGGGAGCGATGTTATGACTGACGAAAGAAGATAATACCAGGAATATTTTGAAGTTAATTAATTTGCAGGATCTAGCACAAATTTAGTGTATTTAGGGTTTGATTCCTTTTGAAATTGAATTCGAAGCGGGTGGACGAAGGTCTGCAGTTTTTCTAAATTTGTTTGTGCTCTTCATCATTTTGCAATTTTATTATCAATTGTACAGGGACATATGTCGTGACAAATAAATTATTGCCTTCCAAATTATTATTTTCAAATTTCTGCTTATATTCGCTCTGACCGGAATTGCCATCAAAGCCACATATTCCTATTGATAATAGGTAATTTTTTCCGTTCATTAATTATATTTGTGAGGAATGTGGTGCAATAATTTTTTCATCTTAACTTCAACATCAGATTCTGAGACCTTTATTTGCTCAGGAAAACTGTTTTTCCTTTAAAATGTTATCATAGCAGGGTAAAAAGTTAATATCAAGTTTTTTGTTAACGAAACTTCTAATAAATAAATACTGAAGCTTTATTAAATTTGCTTCGGTGATAAGTGATATTTCTTCACACATTTTCTAAACACCAAATATATGGAATGATATGATCTGCCTAAATAAAAGTACGCATAAAACAAACATTTGATAAAAGTGAGAAAATGATAAAACCAAAAGCTCAATATGTACATATATGAATGATGAAAAAAAACAATAAAATATGCACGAATATACATAAACGTAAGTACAAAAAATTATAAAAAGTAAGACACAAAAAATCGCATGCCTGGTAGAATAACATGAATAACAAAGAAAGTTGCAAAAAGTTGCAGCTGAAATCAATAGCATAGACGTAGAAAACATTAACTAATATATACAAGCTTAATTCATTTGAGGGCGAGACAGGGATCAAAACTTTTTGTATACCTGAAATCGATGTATAAAGAAAAACACACCACTCAAAAGGGCTCTTATAAAACAATTGTTTTAAAATAATAACACAATATATTATTATATAAAAACCACTTTGTTATACAACATCTATCTCTATTATCAATACTCATTTCGATTTATGGGGATTTAGCACGATTTTATATTGCAATTTAATTTATTATAAGAGATAATTTTTAAGCCATTTTCACTGCACAGTTCGCGTGTTTCTATTGTCTCACTTCTCGCGCTTTTCGTAGCCCCTACGAATGGGATAGAGAAAGAATGTATTTACTGTTAGTTTTATTGGTGTTTTAAGAAATAGCTTTGATACAAACAGTGGTAAATTTCAAACTTTCATTTTTTTATTTATGGCCTATGAAATCGACCAGTGTGCGTTGGTTGGATAAATAAATTTTAACTGTGTCGTCAGGAAAAAAAATCACAAAAACATGGCTTTTTTCCTATGATTTGACCTTACCCCCCCCTTAAATTTGTGACAAAAATCGTGAGATAACACAAAAAATGGAAACAATAACATTCATTAGAATTCAATAATAAAACAAAGCAAATAACGTTTTGCCGTCCAATTTTATAACACCTAATTTGATTTTTATTTGGAATCATAGTATGAAGGGTACACAGTTTACCTAATTTGTGACCTCCTTGACAAAATATGATAATTATTTTAAAATGGTTATTTAATTTTGTTAAGTTTCATTTATATTTATGCAAAGCCAAATCCCTCCGAGCACTCATGAATGGCTTTAAGCAGGCTGCTTCGTAATTTTTCATATGACTTGTACATAGGCAAATCCAACTGGTTAAAGCTGAAAAAAACGAAATAGTAATAAGACAGATTATGAAAATTAGTTATAGAAGTCTTTTAATTTAAAGTGAGTATTTATGTATATATCTTTATCGCAAAATTCCATGTAAAAAACGTGTACTTCCTAAAAATATGGATATCACTTCTTAAAAAAAAGTTTCTTTAGAAGTTTAATAAACGTCTGTAAAGATTGATCATATACCGAAAAATTTTTGTTTAATTTTTTAATTTTTGCTTCTTTAGAGGCATTTCTTTAGCGTTCTTGACCACAGAAAGTTAATTTATTTTTTAGCAATTGCTAAGCAGTTTATATAATATTTATATAGGGCTGACAAAGAAATTCGGATACGTATGTTATTAGTGAATATTCTATTAAAGATAAAATGAGACATTAAACCCCTGTGGTAGAAGATGTTGCATTAAATCCTTTATTGGAGATTTTTTTAAATATTCAAAACCCGTGACTTTTAAGCAAACCGAATTAACAACCAAGGATAAAGCATTTTTGAACTTTAAAAAACATTAAAAGACTACCATGAGCCTGAATACTTGAATAATTAACTTTAAATGATTGGAGAATGTTTTATGTTCTAATTAATACAATATTAACCTTTTTGGATTAAAAGCGGAAGAGTATCAACAAATTGTAGATCTTGATCGTGCGCGAAAGTGTTATAGATCATTTTGCAAAAAACATTCCATCTGGTTGTTTTACTTTACAATACAATCAAACATAAAAAAAGTTATCAGAATACAACTTTGCATTAATAGTGCTCTGAAGGTATTTAATCTGAAGCCAAAAACGTGTGTAGAGGTCAAGTGTTGCAATTCAGAGTTATATTTCCACCGAACAAATAAATACGGATCATATCAGCTAGGAGGAAATGAATGACGGTTAAGGATATCATTAATTTCCCTTTAACGACTGTTAAGCACAAAACTAAAAGTACCCACTGAGACTTACGTAACCTCAGGTTAGGTTAGGTTAGAGGGCTGATCAGAGATCGCACATGGACTAATAGAAGTATTCCTTTGTGAAGCCATTGAAAATCGAACTCCCGTGTTCGGACTTAGAGATCGGCAAACCGTTTAGTATCCAATACAAATTTACAGAGGCGCTTAATTTCTACGCCCGACAGATCGGTGGGATGTCTGAAGGGGCAAAAGGCTTTTGCGGCCGCGCAGGTACCAATGCTGGCCCATCGCTGACCGAGCAGCCGCGAGGCCCAGCTATCCAGCACCTACCTGTTCCCATTCTACCGTAAGCGATTCTAGGGTACCTTTATTTGCTAGCTCATCAGCTTTGCAGTTCCTTGCGATTCCGCTGTGGCCCGGCACCCATACAAGTCTTATAATAAAAGCTCTCGCCGCCAGAGACAGTGACGGCAGACACTCTTCGACCAACCCTGAACGCACTGTGAATGAGTTCAAGGCTAGTATCGCCGCTCTGCTACCTGAGTGAATGGTCACTTCTCTGAAGGTAGACACTCTTTTGAGCAGCATATCTGCTGCTACCTTGATGGCTGCAACCTCAGCCTGGAAAACACTGCAATAGTGGGGAAGTCTGAAGCTGGATTTTATGGAGAGCTCCCGACAGTAGACCCCTCCACCAACCTTCCCCCCACGCTTTGACCCATCCGTAAAGAAGCTTACTGCCCCTCTCCTCCAACGGCTTCTTCCCTGCCAAACCTCCCTCATCGGTATGTGTGCAGAGAAGGAGCCACCGGAGTTCGATATGGCGACTCCATGATCCAGATGATCCGGTATGCAGTCAAAGCTTGTGAGGATATCCGAGTGTTCAGATACACGCTCCTTTAGGAACCCAGACTCCCTGAGCCTAATAGCCACCTTTGCGGCCATACACCTTCTGCCAATATCCACCGGCGTTATATTCAATTTTGCATTAAGTGCAATGGTTGGGGTGGACCTTAATGCACCGCACATGCTGATGAGCGCAGCTCGTTGAACGCTCTCAAGTTTCGTTGCAAGTGTGGTCTTCTGTAAAACCCTCCACCACATGAAGACTCCATAGAACATTATGGGCTTGACTATGGTGTCATAGAGCCAAAGTACCACCTTCGGTGAGAGGCCCCACTTCTTGCCAATAGCTCCTCTACAGCAGTATAGGGCAATCGATGCCTTTTTGGCTCTCTCCTCGATATTCGGCTTCCATGAAAGCTTCTTATCCAGAATGAGCCCTAAATACTTCACTGTATCCGCCGGTTGCAAGCGAATACCTCCCAATAGCGGCAACGGCATTGATGGCGAGTCCACTTTCGACCGCCCATTTTGTTACAACGCTGAGATATCCCTGCGTCAACTCATACACGCTGCTTAGAAACTTTCCTTTGACCATAAGTGCTACATCGTCTGCATGGGCAATCACCTGACAGCCAAGATCCTCTAGCTTTTTGAGAAGGTCGCTAACGACTAGGACCCATAGAAGCGGAGAAAGAACACCCCCTTGAGGGATTCCCCTGCTCACACTCCGCCGCGCGCTCGAGCTGCCCCATTCTGTTTCGACCACTCTGTCGCACAGAAGACTAAAAATGAGGTGCTTGAGGTCCGATTCAATCCCAAGACCGTTTAGAGCAGTTACGACTGCCTCTGGCAGGACATTGTTGAAAGCTCCCTCAATATCAAGGAAGGTCCCAACTGCGAAGTCCTTAGCCTCAATTGCTTGCTCAATTGATAGTGTGCAAGGCAGTGTCCACTGACCTTCCTTTACGATATGCATGTTGCGCTCCTGATAGATAGTCCCTCGGAATCCGCCTTCTTAAATACCAGTCCAGCAGTCTCTCCAAAGTTTTTAGTAAAAAAGAGGAGAGACTGATGGGCCTGAAATCCTTATATGTAACCTTACATTTTGAACATATTTTTACTTTTTTGTGAAAAAAAAGTTAATTCATGCTTCTTTATTCGTTTCGTTATTACGATTAAAATAATTTCATACTTCCATAACTCGGAATTCTATAAATTGAAGTTCTGCATAACTCGAACTCTTGAATTGGCAATAGCGTTTAGAAGTCAAATTTCAAACAAATTTCCTTGCATAAATCAAACTTCTTTAACTTGAAGTTCTCCATAACTCTAACTCTTTGGTTCTCTTAGTCGCATTTTTCGGGTAAGTCCCACTTTGTAAACAGTTGCTCATACAGAAGTAGCCACGTGAATTTATCCCTTCAAATGTTAATATTACAAATTATAATGAGGTTTGCTCAGCCGGATTTATAACAGATAATATAATATTATAGAACCGAATATTTCAACCGACCGAACGATTATGGCTTCTGGCACTATGGAAAACAAAGAGGGGATGCATGTTTTATGTACATAGGCACTATATGCGAAGTAAATAAATAAAAATGCGTATACTTCAATTTTTACAGCTTTTTAATTAAAATTAAAATTTTATGCTGTAATGAAAACTTTTATATATCGAGGCCTCTCTAACTTAAACTTTTTCGTGGATTATGGTGGTTCAAATTAAGAAAGTTTAACTGTATGTTGTAAAATAAATACGTTAATTTTATTGTCTTTAAATTTCGGGCAGAGCACATTTGCTTCAGCGGCATGACCATGCGTGATGTCAGACCACTAAGAAATGCCGACCACTGCCCTTGAAGAGGTGGACTATAAACCACATGAGCGGTCAACATTCATTGCACGATATTGACGCCAGGCAATGGAATCGATGCGCATCTGCTCAAATGTACAAAAGACTTTTCTCGCATCGCTTTTGGAAGGTACTTAACAATCTCCCCCACTAAATCCCCAACGACCCTATTCACGAACTCCACGAAAGAGTAATTTTTAAATTAAATAATATATCCCAAAGCCGGAAACGGCAAAAAAAAGGTTTTATTTATTAAAAATAGCAGAAACTTAAAAAATACAGAAACCGTTCGTTCTAAATGGAAGCCTGATAAGTTACAAAAGAAGTGATGGTTAAATAAACGGCGTATAAGGAAAAATGCTGCTTTTAAGAGCACATGTGGTGAAGTTATGATACATATGAGCCGTGGAAGTGTTCAAGGCAAAGTTGTCATCACTGCTGCGCGACTACAACATATAAAACATTTAAAATGCAAAAATCTCGCTGTTAAGGCCGAAAATGCGTTGGTGGTAAATTCTGTAAAGAAGGGCTAACAATACTATTTTGAGCAAACATGGCTGGACAAAAGAAGCTGCTTTTGGTCAAGAGAATTTCTAATTTTAAAACATACATTATTTTATAAATTACAACTTACATAATTTTTTTTTTTTTTTTTTTAAATACATACATTTTATTTGCAATCTATTTTAGTAAATAATAAGCAAATTTGATAACAAAACCATAATTTGACCAATGAGATCAAAAATAATATACAATATAACAATATGTTCTAAATACAAATGTTTATGTAAAAAATTTTAATTATACATTTAATATCGTAGTAACATATGTTACATAATTACATAAAATTTTCTCATAACTCCATATGAGGATAGCTTTCCCAGCCGAACAAAGGCCTTGTGACGGTGGGTGGTCCGATTATGATGAATTTCACTGTTTTCAAACCCGTTGATGAGCCTCTAACGCCAAGGATTGCTCCCACGTCCCGACGAAAGAGAAGGATGATATGACCAAAGATGCCTTTTATGAGCGGCTGGAGCACGTTTATGACAACAGAATGGACAAATTGTGCTCTATGATTTTAATGCCAGGGTGGGATAAGAAGGCATCTTTGGTACAACAGTTGGAAAATTCAGCCTCCATGGCGAAACCGCTCCAAATGGGTTGAGATTGCAGCACAAGAAAATTCTTCAAGCTACTTGACTGTCTCCGGATAGCACAGTTCAAAACTATATCGATCATGTTATGATAAATGGTCAATATGTCTCCATTGTCTTGTCTTACAGCAAAGCACGCCTGTGAACAAACACAGGGAAGATAAGACGTCGAGTAGCGACAATCACAACCGACATTTAAACGGTTTTCTACTCGACTTGCACCCCTGCTCTTCGAGAGTACTCATCAGCAACTCGGTATAAAAGAACTGTGGTCGGCATTTCAAGCTCTTTACGCACAGCTCCAAGCGAAACCATTAGTTTTCGTAAAGGTCGAAGAACAGTTGGTACGATAGGACTGTCGCGTCGCAGTAGAGAGAAAGTGGAGAGCCTTGTGAGGTAGGCGATCGATTACAACACGAGAGGGTGAGATAGATATCGAGAGTTGAAGAGGCAAGAGAGTGGGATAAGGTTTTTAAGGTAAAAAATTCTTTTTTTTTGCAAATTTATTTCTTAAATATGGATTGAGTAATTTTATGCGGACCTTTTGTACATTATTGACCATAATTTTGACAACCTAGGCAAATTTCTTCCCCCATCGTTTTTCAAAAGTGTCGAAAAAAATACCCTACATTGTCAAAAGTATGCGTCATTGTTGCCGGGTATGTGATACCCGAGCGATTTTAAATTTGATTGATCTCAGAATAAATAGTTTTTTTTTTGTTTGTTTGATTGTATTGTTGATTTTTTTAATAAATAAAGGTTTAATTATTATAAGTAATGTGTATTATTAGTCAATTATTTAATGTAGCATACTAGTATTGACATAACATTGATTCAGTGTTCAGCAATGACCACGCGTAAAATACACCCGGCCACAACGGACAAGTTCTATTTAGTAGCCACAACGACGACGGGTTAACAAAAATTACTCAATTTATATTTAAGAAATAAATTCGCAAAATAAGTCATTTTTTTACCATGAAAAAGTTACACTCCCTCACCCCCCCTAACAAGATAGATACAATCATTTATAGGAGTATACAGTTGCTAGCGTACGCCGATAATATTATAGCCTATAGCCTCAAAAACCATGCGGTTAGTTCTGCTTTCTCCATACTGAATAAAGAAACGAAGCCTATGGATCCGGTTGTGAACGAGGACACGACGAAATATCTCCTGTCATCAAACAAAGAGTCATCGCATTTCCGGCTTGGCTCTCACGTCACTGTTGATTGTCATAGTCGTAGATAATTTCGTATATTTTGGAACCAGCACCGGCATCAACAATAACATCAGCCTTGAAATCCAAGGCAGAACCACTCTTGGCAACAGGTGCTACTTTGGACTGAGTAGGCAATTGAAAAGTAAAGTCCTCGCTCGATGAACATTGACCAAACTCTATAGTGTTGAGGCATGGGCAATGACATCATCTGATGAGGAGTGTTTGGGTGAAAGATTTTATGGAAGATTTATGGTATTTTACGAATCGGCAACATTTGTGGAAAATTATTTTTTTTTCTGTATTCGTCAGTGCAAACGCATATTTTAAGCGGGCGTTAAATCAAAAAATGTTTGTAAGCAACCATACTTATGTACATGTATAAATATGCCAAAAGATTGAATTTCATATCCTAAATTATTCAAAAGGATGTCATAGGATCAAAGTGACCATATCAGAATGCATAATATGGTACATCATATAAACATTTCCGAACTTCTATATGATTTTATACGTTCCACTTCAAATGGTTAAAATCTGGTGAACACTACCTCTAGCGCCCATATGTATATTATATCTAATATAAGGATTTTTAAACACTCGTCTGATTTTATCAAAAAGGATCTTACTGATGCTCAGAGAGAATCTTTTTCTGAGAATGGTATGTCAGAATGAAGCCTAACATTAATAAAATCGGGTCAAGATTAACCCCAACTTTCATATACTAAAAAAAAGTTCGGGTTGGCTTTATAACTATATAATAGTAAAAATGTAAGATATCTTAGTAAAGCTTAGTTACTAAGTATACTACTGATTCTTCTTATTATATCCTACTTTATGCCGATCAGTGTTTGAATTATCTTCATAAAAAACATTCTCATCATGTATAATTGAATCGTCAGAAATTAATGCAATCAATTCAGACCTTGCCTTAGCCCCTATTAACTTTATACGATATGATTTCCGACTTTCGCTTGGTTTAACCGTTTAGGTCGGAAAATATTTGTGATACTTTAAGGATATTAAGTAGACACGTTTCTTTACTTTCGAAAAGTTTGTGATTACTTGGCTCATATTTTACAGCTTTTCTTCGATAGAGGCAAAAATACAAGCCAGGCTGCTGAAAATGTCTTCGAATCCGACAGTCATGTAAGTAATCTTTCGATTACCTAGAACTAAACATGGCACAAAAAACTGTTTGGTACCATTTTAATAAGGTTGGATTCAAAAAGAAGCTCGTGTATGAACCCCACACGGAATAACGCAAAAAATTTCATGGATAAGTACTATCTTCCACTGCTGAAGCCAATGGTTACAGACCACAGACTCGCCAGAAACTCTAGAAGCTTGGTTGGATGGTTCTTATACTTATAAACCGGACATGGTAACAAGTGATTACCACCTGTTTCTATATATGTCTAATGATTTGTGGTTTATCAGCATTCCAAATGCGACAATTTTGTTTATTAACGTACCCATTTAGCCAAACCCGAGCTTCATCGCTGAACAAAATTTTCTTGTAAAAGTCGGGATCGATGGACATCTCGTTTTGGAATAAAACGTGCGACGCCAACCATGTTCTGCAAAATCTTTCATAAAGCAGGGGTACAGCTCTAATCATTGCAGCTAAGTTAATAGTTAGTATATAGTGTATTTTCATCATAAAAAATCCATATTCAATATCAACAGAAAGCATGTTGGAGCAATGCCTTCACACAAAGTTTCATCCAGTTTATACGGTTTACCATTGTTTCAGTTTTCGTAAGGCCGTTGAAGCCATTGTACTAGAAAACGCAGATAACAACCCTGAGTTTACATTTTTGAGAAGCCCTTCAAAGTATTTGGAAGCTTTGCTAAAATTTTTGACAGAAATCGTAAAATGTAACACCTGATTAATTAGAATTTAAAACAGTTATGTGTAGTAGAATAAAATTAATGTAAAGAGTCAAAAAGTTTCCTTTTTTTAATATTTATTGGGCCGCAAAAATTTAACTGAATTGAATTTTATGTTTCGAGTAATTGGTGAAATAAGTCTATTTAAAGTGAAAACGATGGTAAAGCAGAAAATAAACATTATTATTTTTAAAAAGCAACAAAAATGTGCAAGAACTGACAGTGTTCTCCGCCAGCCAGGAAGCGGAAGTCAAAATAAGACAAATCAACAGGAAGACAGGTATATAATGCGAATATCATTGAGGGACTGTTTTAAAAATATTTAAATAGTACCCAATTCTACGCCACAAAATACTTTATAATACTATATTAAATACCAAATCGGCATTTTTCATGATCGAGAGTGTAAGCGACTGTCAAATATCAATTTTTCGATTTTGACATTTCTACATCCCATAGGATATATAATAATTGGTTATAGATTCAAAGAGGTCGATTAAATTGCATGCGATAGGAGACATGTGTAGAAATTCACGCAAGTGAGGAAAGTTTTCTAACCCCCACTCACTTGGGAGTGGTCAAACACGATTCTTTTACTTATGGCTCAAGCAGCTCACGACTTCTGGTCTTAGACCAAGTTGACCCTGGGTAGCCAAAAAACATGAAGGCGAACTAAAGTGAGAAGACGAAACATCCCCTTCCCAGGGTTGTGAGCTGGGTTTGGGACCCGCCACGTAAGAACCCCTACCAATTAAAAGGAAACACCGGTCTCGGATAAGTAACCCCCCTTTTGACGACGACCCCTGTAAACGTATTAAGGATTACGATTTGAGGACATGCAGTTGGAATGTCTGGCCCCTTAATTGAGAAGGTACTGCCGCCCAGTTGGTTGATGTCCTCGTTAGAGTAAAGGCTGTCACCACCGTCCAAGAAATGTGAGGGACGGGATAAGGACTGAGGCGAATGGGACCTTGTGGTACCGTAAGTTCGTATGGCATTCGCAGTGGGAGAGAGACACCGTCCCCGCATACCTACTGGCATTCAACCCGGTGGATGAACGTCCAGCCACTATCCGGAAGACACGTCTCCAGTGTTTTAGACGTACGTGCACTCCAAGGTCCTAACATTGTTTCGAATCACTATCACACAAGGAAAGTTCGCCGTCGTAAAGCTGCAAGGAAAGTAAGGCGCAAAAAGGCGCATATGAAACAAGTTACTATAACTTTAGGATTTTTATTTAATATACATAGATTAGCTGCATTTGCATACACTGCCATTTTTGAACATTGTAAAAATTTGAAAAGTCATTAACTCATGGTCTATTGACGAGTATGCTTGCAACATGCATAAAAGTATACCACTGGACGTTTTAATTTATGTTGGTTCCAATTTATTTACAGCAATACGGGTGTTGCTTACACTTCATGTGTCGGTAGCTAGTGGAGAGAGCAGTTTCTCTTATTCAAACTTATCAGAACCTACCTGTACTCTACAAAGTCAAAAAAGATTGGCAAGCTTGACAGCATTATGAATTGAAAATGGAGTGGCTCTTAAAATAAAACAGCTGTATCTGGTTTTTCCAAAGGCACGAATATTTAAAAAAAATATTGAATATTATATATTTAAATAAATCTATTAAACCTTGGATATTATTTTTTTACTAAAAAACTTTCAATAGTTATAAATGTTTTAATTCAAAATAGGCTTACAAGCGGCGAAGAACTTGGCATTTTCCAAGGGGGTATAAATCACCGTTTGAAAAGCTAGCCTACTGCCGTAGAATTTAATTTTGCTTTTGCTACCGCTCTCAATAGAGCTATACAGGCAAGAGCTGTAGCAAAAGAAAATTTTAATTAGCTCTGCTCTTATCCCGCTCCCAATTTTTTGCTACAGCTACGCCAGAGCAGCGCACCGCACTTCATTTTTGACTATTGCTACACAGCTATAGTTTTTTATCTCCGAGCAGAGCACATACTTTTAGATTGGTCTGCTAGGGCTTTGCTATGGCTCCCGTCAAGGTGAGAGCGGTAGCTAAAGCATAGCAATAATTCTAGAAATTTTGCTGCTACCAAGTAGTAAATGAAAACCCTGGTATAAATTGTCTCGGGCCGAATTCAAAATGTTGGGGCTATAAACTTATAATTCTTTAAGGTCTTAAATTATATGATTTTTATATCACACACATCTTTGGATGGTTGTTGTATGCGAATAAGACAATCATGACAAAAATTAAGGCATATTAACATATTAAATATAAAATGTTCTTACCAAGTATGTGCACACGGTAATCTATCCGTCGATCGGTCATCGCGATGTATTTGGAACCTTTGAATACCATTCATTCCCTCTAGGGATCCGAATCCTTGGAGAGGGACTTTTGATGTACCAGTAACGAACTGTAAAAATTTAGCTCGATCAGCTTGGTCGAAACTGCGTAAAGCTCTCCAAAACCATTGTATCTGTAAAAGAGAAGAGGAAGTCAATCGAAAAATAATATTTTATAAGATGAATAATTTCATCTGACAAAATTTATTTTTACCTGTAAAGATTTGGATGTATACTTGTGGTATTCTGTGTTTGCTCTAAGGTCCTCAATATCAATGTCAGGTAATCCAGATATCAGTAATTCAAGTTCTTGTTCGTTAAATATTGAAATTAGATGTTTTGGTATAATGTCGTAAAAACCTTCTAGAAAGGCATCTAACCTGTAAGTTGTAGTGAAAGTGGAAAGCAAAACATTATTGGCTGTTACCTTAAATGCTTTAAATATATCTCAAACATACTGTTGACGAATCGAACCACTCATTTTTAATTGACAAACCAACTGGACGTAATCGAATTTGTTTTCTTCAGTCACAGCGATATTACGTCCATTTGGAATAAGATCCCGGACCTGGGTAACACCAAACTCTTGTATCTCTGTAGAAAATGTAAGTTCATAGCCCAAAGTTGAAATATCATTCTTCATAAGATAATCCAAGCCCTTATAAAATTCATAATCTTGCGACTCCATGTCAGTATATTTTACTTGTTTTCCGAGGATGTGTTTATAAAATGATCGAGTAAAGTAGCACTCTAGTAACTTATTATCATGTATTGCCTTTGCTACAATGAATAGAATTTATTTATTACAATTCATTCTAATAAAATTCGTAAAAAAAAATAGTACCTATTACACGTCCAACAAATTTGAAGTAACTCAAATGGTTTGGATTAGCATGACTCGACGGATTTATCATATAAGTAACTCTGTCTCCCGGCGAAACACAAAATAAAGCATACATGGGGTTGAAGATTTCTCTTGAAATTATAACGTACCATTCCCTTAGAAGACCACCAGCATCCTGACCTTCTTCATCTATGAAATACATAAAAATATATTAAATTTATTAGGGTTGCGTGACTACTACTAATTGTTTTATGTACCAATCTACATTTAAGTCGGACACAATTTTGCATTCGATTCTACATACATATGTATGTATTCTGTATTTTAAAATATTAATGAATAATAAAAATGACAACAGAGTAAATATTAACAAAAGCGAAATATAAAAAAGTGAAGATCGTTTCAATCGAGGAAATAAACAATCCCCCCGCTTTCATACTTCAGTTATAGAAGTTTTAATAAATTACCAACCTTCGAATACTATGTAAAAACGATTTTTCCATTCTTCTGGTCCTAAACGATATAATACTCGGAATGAATCTTCAAATACTGTAACTCGACGTACGCTAACGGTGTTCTCTTCGCGGCGTACACCTTCATCGATGCGTTCAAGCTCAGTTTGAAAAAATTTCCTTTTCACATCAAAATCAAGTATACGTGTATGATCGACTAAAACAGCAAAAGGTCCATCCGATAAATGAATCGGAGATTGACGAAGAATTTGATTTAGCACAGTTCGATGTTTTTCTGCAAAAAGCAAAAAATTCTCCTTGTCTAGTCGTTGCTGAACTTCCAATGAGTTTGTGCGTATGCAAGACTTTCGTATATTATCTAAGAACTCGAACGAACCAATTGAATCTTGTATGTCTGTTGAATCTAAAAATAAATACATTGGAGAAAGTTAAATAGTATTTCTAAATGAAAAAATAATATACATATTAAGTGGAAAATCATAAAAAAAACTATTTAGAATGTCTAGAGCAATTACTATCGTAGTTTTATTAAGGAAACAAAAATATATTATTAAATGTTTTTAATTTGATTTTTGACTGTATAGATATCTAATATATCGGATATTATAAATGCTTGAGGTGAACCGAACAAATTTTTAGTTTCCCTTTTCGGATAACTGAATGATGCACAATACGATTTTGCACGATTGATTTATGTGCAGATTTAAAAAATATGATGTGAAATTAAAGTGTTGGTAAAAACTTTTAAAAGCTGTGGATTACATATCACCATATCTAATTATGAATATAATATAATAATATAAAATTAATATATAACAAAATAAATTTTACGAACCTGTTTTATCTGTCTGGTTGATATTTGCTTCTTCTATTACTTCTAAGGTAGAATTTTGTGATTCAAGGTTGGAAATGTTTTTTTTCTCATTTTTTTTGTTAGTGGCATGTATTAGGAAAAATGCTTCCACAGTGGGTTGCAATACAAGAACTGCATACTCGTCTTTTGACTCTTCTAAAGCTACTAAACATTCACTTAATGTGTTCCAAAGATCTTGCAGAGATATTATCTGACTTAGAGTCGGCTTTTTATTCGCTGGATTCATACCTACAGGATCTTCGGAGTAGAAAATCTCACGAACTTGTATGAATATCTTAAGAGTTTTCAAAAAATACAATTGAGCTGATGAAGGTGAAAGCAATTTTTTGATAGACGGTAGTTGCAATTCACATGAAGGCTTAAAATTGCTCGGTGCCGAAATAATTACGTTTTCTGATGTAAACCGGTCTTGCATTATTCCCTCCAGTACAACTTTATTTTGAATTGCTGTTTCACATTTTGTTTCATTATCGACCTTATTTTGAACTTTGTAGGAGCGAATTTCATCGAGTAAATTTTGTATGGCTAAACGAACTTCTTTTGCTAATCCAAATACTGCCGAGGATAAATACTCCAAAAATATTGCATTAGAAGCGTGAGAACATTGGCTCAAATTAACAATTAGTTTTGAAATATTATCAAGCCCATCGACGGTACCGCATTGATGAGTTAGTACTTCAGTAACTAACTGCAGTTGTAAAAAATTTTTTGAATACAGCTTACTTTTTACACGATAACCGGTAGTGTATAACTTAGCTTCAGCATCAATAGATGATTCATCTCTATGTTTTAACTCAACATTAGTTGCAGTACTTTGACCCTTTTCTTCCATATCAGAAGGTTTATTACCTAACTTGCTGTCGTCCAAATCACTCTCTTTGGGGAGTTCCCCACTAAGGCTAGCTAATAATTTAACAAGCATATCTGTAAGTTGGGGTGATCGACAAATAACTTTGTAAGGTAACATTTCAAGTAACTTCGAGAATGGAGTGTCATTAAATGATTGAAATTCGGCACTCGGCTCCTCCCACTCCCACCGTGGATAAGAAGTAAGTGGAAAATCTTGCATATTCGTAAGTCTTTGTGGTGTAAGCAAATCGATTTTTAAAAGAACATCCCAAAATTGTTTGGTGTTTGTGTTATATGTAGTCTTTTTAAGTTGCTTGCTTTTCACCCCATACACATTATTTTTGTGTCCACGATTTGCTGCGGCTTTTGATGTTGATGGGCCTTCATCTAATTTCAAATCTGAAACCTTATGAGATGGTTTAGTAATGTTCAAAGCACTATTGCGCTGCATATTTGATTCTATTATGAGAGCCTCCCGGTTCACTTCTGAAGTATTTCCAGTAGATATATTCATATTTCTGTTATTTTCTTTCGATTCAGTAGCTGGATCAGGTTTTCTCTTTTGATCGTGTTTAAATGGAACAAAACTGCGTGGGAAATGCCTTGCTAAAACAAAAAGTAAATCTAAGCAGTTTTTAACAACCATTTGAGCTGCTTGTGGATTTATGCTAATATTATATTTTGTAGTTGAATTGCTCTCAATATTTTTCTGTGTTATTTCATTAATAATAAAAACATTCGATTTGTAACCAAAAGCTGCATCTATGCGCAGTTTAAGCCAGTTGGGTTTAACAATTATACCATCTGATTCGTTCGTTTTGTCTTCATTGGTTTTTTGTATAATGCTTATTAAAGACTGTATAATCCAGGATCTCGTCGGAGCATGATAGCACAAATTGCGTATAACGCGATGGAAACGAGTGTAATTAATTTTAGTGTCTTCTGTAAATAAAAATAGAAGAATGGTTGCTAAACAATCTGGATCAAGCAAATTATTATCATCCTCCATGAAGAGTAGTGCTATAGGCTTGCCATGAATTTGTTGCTGATGCTGATGTACAATTGTTGTATGCTGGTGATGCTGAGATTGCTGAGTGCGGTCTGCTTCATACCATATTGTATCATAGTTCGAATGCCATCTCGAGTCATCAGTTAGATTTTGTAAAGAGGATGGAAACCGTCGAAGTACATGTGGCGTATCTATATTTGGACCGTTTCGACTCTCCCAATCGCGTCGCAGATATTGAGCTTCAGCAGCCAAATCTGGAGGCAAACTTGCAATTTGTGATTCTTCCATATCAGTAAGAATTGCTCGACGTAATGACTCAGGTAAATTTTGGAAAAATGCCGCTGTATCAACGGGATCATCGGGATTGGCTGCCGAAGCAGCCTGGCGTTGTTGTTCAATTCTCTGTTGCATTAAAACCTCAGTCTGAATATTTGGTGGTAACGCAGCCAAAAATTCTGGATTAACTTCTATTAAAGAATCATGCGCGACTTGAATTGCATTTTGTTGTGCTCGTTGGCGTATGCGTTGCATTCTTAAATGCTCATTTATAACTTCTTCACGCATTTCAGCGGGCAATGCAGCTAAAAATGATGGATCCACACCCTCCGGAACTTGTAGATCTCCCAATGCAGCTCGAACTTCAGCATTCATTCCAGAAGGTGCAGCCTCTGAAACAGCTTCAATATCATCCGACCGATGGTCTTGAACCGCTGGTACAGAAAGTTCTTGATTTACGGCACTCACTAGCCTAATATCTTCTTCTTCAATATTTTCAGTTGTTACATCTTCTGGCCTATTTGTTGTAAAATGTTGTGATGCTTGAGTCATTATATTATCCACGTTTTCGCTATTTGATGGCTCCAACACTGTGCGCATTTCAAAGCCTGGTGGTATATCAAAAGCCGTGTTAATTTCTTCTCCCAAATTTGTTGGGTTAGTATTTGAACTACTTTCATCCTGTTCATCCTCGAAATCATCTTCAACATTCTCAAGAGTTTCACCCTCATTCGTTACCACTACTGTGGGGTTTTCTTCTTCACTCGAATATTCTACTTCACCGGCACCATCATTTGATATTTGATCCTGGTGTTCCTGTATATCAGTAGATAAAGCAGTATTTTCATTTCTTTCTGTTATATTTTCATTAGCCGACGAGGTATTTTCAGATCCACTATTTAAATTAGTTGTCTGTTGAATGAATACAGGTATAGCACTGCGGCGATTAGGAGAATTGTAAGTGGTAGTGGATATTGGTTGATCTATAGATTTGGCTTTTTGATTGTCTTTGAATGCTCTTATTAAAAACGGAATTAGAAGATGGGCAATATATAAACAAGCATCTGTTTGTGACTCCAAGTCCAAATGCTTAGCTTCCTCAAGCCACCAATGTAAACTATCTTGATTAAATATATCAAGTTGCCCTTCTTCGGTCGGATTATTAAATGATGGCATTAAAGTGCAATACTGTTGATCGAGCAAAATTAAACGTCTAGTAGATTCACGCCTTTGAATCAAACTTCCTATTGGTGTAGTTTGGCTATTTGTTGATCCAACGTATACTGTGCTGGTATTATTTTGACTTCGCTCATGATTGGTGGTTGAAGCACTTTCTAATTCAGTATTTGTAAAATTTAAATCTGCCCTTGTTGGACCGAGCCTCGGTGCTACCCAAACAGATGAAGGATTTGTTCTCACTGAGCTTTCTTCTGCATTGGTCAGATTATTATCTGCAAAAGATTGGTCAACCATATTACTAACCACATTTGAGGACGGTTGTACATTATCCTGATCAGATAATAACAAAATATCATTTTGATTTTCCAAACGAGCTCCCCGAATTTCGGGGGAATTCATCATTCTATTTTCGGTATTAAGATTACTGTCAGCACTAGTTACTTGCTCATTAATTCTTGCGCTAACTTCTGAAACTTCATCATCAGCGTCAGATCCGTTGACCACTTGTTCGCCGCTCCTACCACTTACTTCTGAAGCCTCATCATCGGCATCATTTGACGCGGTTTCTGAGGATTCAGGCTCATAAATATGATCGAAAACTTCAATAAACTGGCGAGTTTCTTCATCGGCATCTGTTTCGCTATGATCTTCAACGTCTTCTTCATTACCATCCTCATCTTCGTCATCATCTTCATCATCGTCATTTCGTTCATTTTCTGTAGAAGCGTTTGAGTCAGATTCAGATTCACTTGTACTAACATCTCCCAGATTAGGGGAGTTATCTACAACAGTTGCAACAAGTTCAGATGAAGTTGATGCGCCATCACTACCACCATTTCCTCCATTTTCTGTATTTGCAACTTGATTGCCATCTGATCGGTTATTTCTTGTGTCCATTCTATTTCCATCTGCAGGGCCATTATTAGAATCAGAACTTCTGCCTAAAAATGCTACATGTCCATTTTGCAATAGATCATCCCATAGTTGATCAAAATTAATTTGAGGTCGCAAATTTGTTGAAGCTAAAAGTTGTGACTCTCGTACATTTTCTGCAGCGTCTTCATTGCTGGTCGACATGGAGTTGGTTGGTTCTTCTGAATCTAAGAATATATCTTCGCCATTCAAAATAAAATCGAATGCCTGTCTACGATCAGATAAAACGTTCCGAATAATATCACGAAGCACATGTTCACTACCTACAGATCCCGAGTTTTCATTAGAGACACGTGATGTTATTCTTGGATATAAACGGCGATTCATAACAGCATTGTTGCCATTTGGTGGAGTACCAAAAAATATTTTTCTAGAAGATAGAGTACCAGGTGTAATAGTAAGTCTTAACAAAATTTCCATTGGACGTAAAGTTGAATGTACTGTGGTTAGAGTGTTAGAATTAGACAAATCTTTATATTGCGCTAATTTTGCCAAATCCGTCATTATTCCTTGCTTCAGCAAAATTCTATACATATTATTACGTTGTAAATGCACTTTACTTGACAGCATTGGACTTTCAATCATTATGGGAATCAAACCAATAAGAACTTGCAAACGAACATGTTTTTCTGTGTAGCTAGGTTCAGTTAGTGTTCGCACAATCGCTTCATGAAGTTCTTCAACCAATTTCGATTGAACTGTGGGCTGACTAACGCAATCTGACAAAGAAGAAAGTAGAACTCTTGACATCATACTCACTTCTGGATCTTGTTGGCGCTTAGTTATTGGTAGAAAGTGATCTAGAATAAATGAGATGCATGTCTGTGGTTTTTTAATTAGTGGGCTGTCGGACGGCATATATACGTATTCGATAATAATTTTCGGCACTAGACACTGATAGGATCTAACTGCGTCTGCTAATATTTTTAATAAAGTCGAACGCGGTAATATTGGCTTTTGGTGCGTATGACTCGTAGATGGTATATGCCAACTGCAGCAACAAGGATTTACATCAATATTTTCTGTGTGTTTTTTAGCCGAAGATATTTTAGGTTGAGAATTATCTAATTGAATATGTGAAGTCTCCCCCATCCCTGTGATACTATCATCACAATCATCTGTTGTGGATAATTCGCCATAATGTTCACAAGGTTGAATTATTGCTCTCAATATATCTTTTACTGTTTCTTCTGAGGCTTCATCCATTTTCAAAACATTGTTGGTGATGGTGTCACTAGGTTTATTTTGAGTTTGACACTTTATAAGGAATCTTGAATCATCTATAGGAAAATTCGAACTCAAAGCATTATCAGCTTGTAACGACTGTTTTGCCGCCAAAAGAAATATCTTCGGATGTCTTGCTACCGCAGATGATACTTGCGTCAGAAAATATACCAGATCACGATGTCCAACTGGCACAGTTGGTGAAGAACGTATAGTCAAAATTCTTTCAATGGAATCTTGTAAAATTGAGGGAGCTTCGAGAACATGTCGTATTATAACGATAGCATAAGTGGGAAACTCCATCATTCCACATGCTTGACGCATCTTAAGTAATAGTGATATTCCACCATTTTTATAGAAGGCCTTTGCATTCTCATAATCCTTAGTTAAGCGAGCACAAAGTTTCATAATGGAAATCTTTGTTTCGAAATCTACCAAGAATTCAGGTCTTAATAAGTGAACAAGACAGGCAATGATATCAATACAATTTTCGCGGGATAATCCAACCTTTTCTTCGTGAAGAATAATCTTTTTGTGATGTTTGGAAAACCCAGATGTTCCTTTTTTTGTGGTTGATTTTGTAGTGTTTTTAACCTTCATTTTCTTTTGTCCTAATGAAGTACATTCTTGTAATTGCGTCGCGCTAGTTTGTGGCGAATCTTTTTCATTGGTCTGAACAATGTTTTCCTCATTATCACAATCTTTTTTAGCCTGCGATAAACCGGTTAATGAACGAAGACAAATCAGTTCATCTTTATAAATTACACCTTCACCACCAGGTTTTGATCTTACACTGCGAGTAAGAATACTATCTGTTTTGATATTGGTATTTCCATTTTTGAGCGAGCTTATAGCTTCCGATATTTTTAAGTCTGGTAACACTGAGCGATGGCTTCCTGAAGCTTCGCTCACTTGAGTCATATAATTAAAATTAACAGTATATCGCTGACGTCCTATGTGAATCACTTGAGACTTTTCACCCATTGCAAACGCATTTTTAAGTAAATTATTATTCGTTTCTGTATATGAGTTCCATTTTCCCGTCGAAACATCATACCACCTCCATTTATCTGTGCATACGGCTCGCATATTTTCCCTTCGTTGCAATATTATGCAAACGTTATCAATTGCGTCAACGAATTCTATGAAGTTTTGCAACCATTGAGGAGCTTGGGGCTTAACACCTATTAATGTTTGTTCATTCAATAAAGCTTCAGTCTCATAGAGTAGATTGACTATAATATGCATAAATTTTTCATGAGAGACTATAGCACAAAACTCCTTCCTAATATCACTATAATTTTCATCTAACAGTATTGTTGAGACTTTAAGACGTATTAAAAGTTTTGTCGATATTTCCCCAAAGCAAATATTTTCCAATTCAGATGTATTCGTTATTTTCTCGTTTTTTATAACGTTAGTTATTTGTTCCATACATTCGGTTACACCATTTACAAGATTCATAATGAATTCTCGTTTATTTTGTTGATTATTCTGTCGGTATAGCGCAGATAAAAGCTCTGTACCAGTATTAACAGTTTCAGGCAAATATTCCATAAATGCAAATACTCTTTCAAATACATCATTGCAGAACTGATTAAATATTTCATTTGGTACAATTTGAACATTATGAAAACCTCCATATTGTTTAAACTTCAAATTTCCTTTCGTATCACTTGTTCGGTTGAAACCTGAAGTTGATGCCGAATCTGTGTCAATGTCCATGTCGGTGCCACCTTGTTGACAGTTAAGTTGATTTGAAGTACTTTGAGTATTTTGAATTTCAGTAGTTGTTGCTTCTGGATGATTCAACAGGAACTCTGTTGCTTGTTCAAGTGAACGCGTATTTCTTAGGGCATCCATAACGTGTTGTGGGCCAAATCCCATGTCGGTTAATACTTTGAAATGGTTAGCATTTAAAAATCCTTCTTCTGAAGACTTTTCAGTTTTTTTCCGTTGTTTAAGTAGTTTATCCGCATTTTGAATCTCATCTAAACGTGCTTTATAACGGTTGGATATCATATTGTGTGATTTTATAATATGCTTCAATATAGCCATAATAGTTTCCGTTATAGATACTCCATAATTAGGAATAGGTTTACGTTTCCAAATGCGCCTCACAACATGCATAGCAAGTTGATGCATTTGGATTAAGTAAAATATTGGTTCGAAGTCAATAGTATCTGAACTATGACTACCTTTTGTCGACAAAGCATAAGGTGAATCAAGAATTCCTCTGGGATTTACCATTTTTTCAAGCAACTGTAGCCAGGCATCTATAAATTCTCCGGTGCCTGCAGGGTATTCGTTGGTATCACTCGGAATATTTTGTAAAATATTATTTAATAACAAACAATTCTCAAATCCAAAAGTATTCGAACTATTATCTAGAGATAAAGCCCAATAGAACATATCAAAAAATGCCCCTAAGCCATTTTCTTCACAAAATTGGGAGATCATTAAGTGGAAACAGCTTCGTTTGTCATCAAAAAGCATTGGACCAGTAAATCCCACAGAACATATAAGAAATGTAAGTTTTAACTTTGGTGCAGGTTTTGTTACATTATTTTCATGGCTGAAGCCATTTACTAGAATTGAGCTCAGAACCCGAGCAATTTCTTTAGCGTCCGCTGTTGGAATCTTACTGTTTACAGTATTTGATGAATAGTCATTGTTTCGCCGCTGCCGAGCTTGAGGTGTACCAACGGAAAGTTTTACCAAGGTTCCAAAAAGTTCGGCTAGTGCACGTCCTAGCCGAGAAGAAGCTGCCAACAATGACTTTATATAACGCAGTTGATCATCCGCTTTTATTTTAAACTTAATGGAACTCAATTTCTTCATTGCCAAATCGTCCTTGTCAGTACCCACTGTTGGCTCGGGAATAGATGTGTCATATAATCCAGTTTCATTTATTTCATCGGAGCACAGGCTTAACAAAATGGTACTTTCCCACACCAAAGAAATATAAAGACGGACTAAACTTTGCAAGAGCTGTAAGCCAGTACCAGAATTGTTACCCCAACGACTTAGTAGAGTTAGCCGCATTTCACTTGAAGCATTACGACATAAATGAACTAGAAGAACCACATATCCATGAACTGAGCTCATATTGTGTAAGAGTGGTGTGTAATCAGCTGTAGAAAAGCCATCATCTAATTTGGGACATGCCATTAACTCACGCAAAAGTATACTTTCTCCGGGAAAATTAAAATTCGATATAAGCGGTTGCAAATTGTTTGTTATTTTTGATAATTCTTCAAGTGCTATATCTATTACTGTCGTCTCATGTGCTAAATTCAAAATAGATTTACACACATTAGCAACTGCTTGTGCTGTTGTAGATACAGGTGAATCAATTGGTAAGTTTGGCAATGACAGCAAACGTAGAAGTGGTTGTAAACCGCCATGCATTACGAACTCTCTACAATGATCCCCATTTGAGCTATTGCTGAATATCGCATCAATAAATTTCATAACATTTAATATGTAGTCGATTAAAGGAATAGCTTCCCTTTCATGATTTAATCGGATTTGCACCTGTTGTTCTATATTTCTATTTTGTCTGTGTTGCTGTTGCTGTGACGCAGAAGACATTTCATCATCATCTTCATCGTCTTCCCCACTGCTATCATTTTCGTTGCACCTTAATTCCAGGGTGTTCTCATTATTAGGAGCTTGTTGGTTAGTTGGGTTGATCGTATTGGCAATAGAAGAGCTATTATCCTTATGCGCTCTCCAGCAAACATATTTCGCATCAGATCCAAATCGAACTAAATCATGAAGTAATCGTACGATGGCTTCTATTGCGTCTGTACGTAAGTAGGGATGATGCTTCATGAGGTCATCCATGGCATTACCTAAATTCGTAGAAGTGTCACCTAACGGGTCTGAAGACCGGCGCCTTCGCATAGCTACTAAATAATCTGGCGACAACAATACCCTCAGGAATTTATCAAATGGATCATAAGACATGAATTCCATTAGGCCACGTTCATTTAGGCAAAGAGCTGAAAATATATTCGGTAAAGAACCCAATATTTCCCTTGTTGCTGGTACTTCTTTTTGTAGCAACGAACGAAGGATTATATTTGTGAGACCCGTTTCTTGTAAAGATGACAATAAAGATGGTTCATTGAAAACATAGACCGTAACAACATCTGTAGCTAACAAAAATAATGACGGCCCGTAATACTCAGCATTTGATATTATGTGCTGTAAAGATTTTGGCAAGGAACTTTCCATTATATTTCGCATACCATTAAAATGAGCATGGTCTTGAATCGATTTTTTAAGAAAGTTAAGCATAGATTTCAATAAGGCTGCTCTTTGAGTAACACATGCTATTTTTTTCCCGTCTTGCTCAGTTACCGGTGATTGTGACGCCGACTTTTCATTCAAGACTCTACTATACTTTCTGGTGTCCCGTTGAAGTTCACTCCTTCCAACATAAGCTTCATTATCTTCGAACGTTTCTGGTGGTGCATTATCCCCATTTCCTTGATCTGAAGATAAAAAAAACATCAAAAAATGGTGATTAAAGAAATGGCATGTTCTAATTATTAAATTTTCAATGAAGTTTTATGACGGATGAAAAAAAGGTTTTGTATACTATACACTACAAAGCAACTATTACCATTTGAAATTTGCTCCATATCGTCTATAAATTCCACTTTTATTTCCAAATTATCTAAAGCATCTCTGCAGCAATTAATTTCTTTTTCCATGCGGTCAATAAATATATTAAGGCCATTACATTGATGAAATTTGCTGATGTCGATATTAGTAATTAAATCAATGACCCGAACAGCTCGTGTAACAAAGGTTATGTGTTCTAAATCGACTCCGGGCCAATTAATTACTTGTAGCAAAGATTTCATCATACCACTTTTCACTAAAGCATGACCACCTGCTTCATAACTGGCTAAATGATAAAGTAGACTAAACAATGATGTGGCCAGAACCAAGGGATATTTTTCGCAAATTCCTTCGTTCGTCAAGCTTATTATACAATCGCGGACTAAAAGTGGTAAAATGCCTCCTTGACGTTCTGCTCCTGTATATTGTATTATTTTTGCCAGCCTAGAACCTGGTCTAAAAGAAAAACATCCTTAAATTATTATAATAATAATTAATGAAAGAAAGATACATACCTTGGTACATTAGGATTTCGGTCGAAGTGCAACATAGACGTTAATGTTCTTAGAACGGCAGCACGAATTTCAACTAAGTATACATCCTCTTTATCTATTAATTCGCACAGTTCTTCACCAAAGCCGGAATATAGGATTCTCTCAACATTGTCTTGTAAAGCATTAGAGTAAATCAGTACCGATATTGCTTGAAGACGAGCTTGAACAAACTGGAGACGTAACTTTTGATCTTTAAAACCAGATACAAGACGAATCCTATGTGCAATACGCATCTAAAAGTATAGGATTTTTACTACTTTAGTTTTTTGTTCTGATTTCACATTACTTTTTGTTATATGTATTATTTACTACGTAACAGTCTTTATATTAACAATTTTTATTTCTTAATATTAATAAATAATAAAGTGTTAACTTAAAAAACAACTCAAGTATATCCCACTATTCAAACATTGATTCGAGACCTCACAAACAACTGTTAGATTAATATAATTATTTTAGGTATTCTACTGCTCCACAATCAATCACATGAATTTTGTGAATATAAAATAAAAACACACATTTATCTGTGCTCTTTTGTATAACCGGCTATTAATTTTTTTGTTTTATAAAATATATACGGAAAAAGCGATGATTCTAAGTTGCAATCAATTTGAAGGACCCGAAATAATATGTCTCTATACTTAAACAAGTAGACAGTATATAGCTGAACTTTTTTAGCGTGTAATCGTCTTTTTGTAGTTTGTCACATTGCAGTTATGTAGGGGTGAGAGAAATTATTATCCGATTTCATCCATTTCATATTGTATGAAGATATGCTAGAGTAATATCGTAAATTTGGTTGATATATGGAGCTTTAGTGTTTTGTGAGATAAGTACATGCATTAAAAGTATTACTGGTCACCCACTCCTCAACAAAATTTTAAATCACAGATGCCTTCTATACATAGTTTCATTAAATGATCTCAAATTTTACTCAATTAAGTGAAGTTTTTCCGAAGGTACAAACATTGGGAATTCTACTCTTATCGACATCCTAAACATAACTTCATCTGCAACAAGTTGCGAAAGCAAAAAAAATCTAGGTTAATATTTTCTTTAACTATAATAATCAATTATGTTTCAGTCGAAATATCTGCATTAGCTGAGAGTTTACTTAATGCAACTTGGCTAAATGAAGTGATATAATAAGAGGAAAGACCACAATAGATAATATGTTGCAGTGCCATTCTCTGTTATAATCTAATCCAAGCTAATCTCTTTTTTTTTAATTTCCACTTACCTTAACTGTCTCCGATGGGTTTTTCATATGACCGCAGATCGCTTTCACCACTTCTGAGATTGGTAAGCCCTTGCATGTATTCACCATATCAGGTATCTCCAGTAAAACTACTTGACCATTTTCATCTGAGTATTCAATTGAAAGTTGATATAAAAACTCCAGTTTAGGTTTTCTAATGCAACAATCAATTAAAGCCAAACCATAATTTGGGTCCCCCCAGCGCTGTAAATAAATTTGAGTGAAGTATTAGATTAAAAAAAAATAAGTAATTGTACCTCAGCAATATTATAAAGTTTCGTCAAAAGCATATCCTTCTTTTCCAGTGATAACCGCGGTATGAAATTACTTCTTTTAGAAAACATGTACAGCAAATTCAGAACTGCCAATACAATATCCATATTCTGAGAAGACAGCAATTGGGTCAAATGTTCTACCGAATTATAAAGATGTCTTGAAAAGGAGTGTTCAATCAATAAAGTAGTAAAATTCAAAACGAGAAGTAACAGACGAACATCCTGAAACCATTTATAAAAGTGATATCGTTTATTAAAGAAATGTAAGTAAATTTTTAATACTAAAATATGTTTTATATTTATATATAATATATTTCTTAAATACTAAATAAATTTTTCCCCACTTAATACAAACACAAAAAAATTTTTTTTTGAAATAATACATAACTGACATGCAATTTCTATTTGTATTCTACTGCTATTTTCGAATTCAAAGTGTATATAAATAAACTTTCTTGCATCATAATTATTATACCGGTATAACGTATTGTCTGCCACAATATCAACATAGCATACCCAACGTTTTTCATCCAAACAAACAGCGCCTGAACTTAATTAAGAATTTAAATTTTTTTGTTTTAAACACTTTATCATTATTCTAGTTCTAACATCCTTCATCCAGAACCCATCAAGAGACCGTCGTATCAAAGGGTCGGAAAAGAAGTTAAATAACTTCGGTCCATACAAACCAAACTAAGAGAAATATTTATGACGTTTGTTGTGAGGTTATTTTTGTTCAAACCTTTTTTCTTGGAAACGTATCTGATAAAATGCATAGTTGACATACTGCATATACTATAAATGAATATATATTATAACGTATATGTACTTAACATGAATTTCAACGAAACGGTTTACCAAAATGAAAAACAATTTAACTCTTTTCAATAGAAGTTCCCAAAAATTTTAAGTTTTAGCCACACAACAACATCAATAAAAATTACAACAAATTAGCCCCGAATAAGAAGGTATTGCAACTCAGAACTACATATGTAATCTCAGCCAGGAGGAATGAACGATAATTATTATTATTCTCAGGACAGTCGGGTCTACGTAGTCGAAACGAACCCGTAACAACAACAACAACAACAACAACAATTATTATTATATTACTTTATTTCCGATGAGCCACTGCAAATTGTAATTGTCGCAAATTGATAAGAAATTATAGAAACGGAAACAAGTTGTACACAATTTTCTTTACAGGTTTTATGAAATTTCTACAGATACTTTCCGTGTCCGTTCATTGGAGCGTTCTCATCTCCGGTTATATGGATTGGTTTTATATGAAAATATTAACGAAAACATGTTCATGAAAATTTACCAGTTATGAAAGCTGTCCGGTTATAAGTGCTGTTCATATTGCAGAATTTCACTTTACCCAAACTCATTACCCATTAAAAATCTTTAATATTTTTGAGTTACACGCCATCTCCGACGCGCTAAAAAGAGGTTATTTACTGCTGAAATGATTCTGGCCTTCTCGTGGACAAAAACTAAAACAAAAAAACATTATTGTTTACCAGAAGATATTGTCCGCAACTACTGCCCAAAAACAGATCAAAAAACAACAAAAAAAGAATGATTGCATCACATCTCCGAGTTACAAAGAAAAAACTCAAGAAAATTTGGAAAATATAGTTTTGAGAAAAAACGCGTTTAAAGAGAAACTAATGGGGAGATTGAACAAAGTTATCTACTATGGAAGGCTATACCCAAAAAACTATTTTTAAAATTATAACCTATCGAAATATGAAAACCATCTTTTTTTACCTTCACACTAAGTGTACAGCTGCTGGCGTATGCCGATAATATTGATATCATCGGCCTCAACACCCGCGCCGTTAGTTCTGCTTTCTCCAGACTGAACAAGGAAGCAACGCAAATGGGTCTGGCAGTGGACGAGGGCAAGACGAAATATCTCATTTACAATCGAACAGTCGTCCACTCGCGACTTGGCTCTCACGTCACTGTTGACAGTCATAACTTTGAAGTTGTAGATAATTTGCAGCATTAACACCGCCAACAATGTCAGCCTGGAAATACAACGCAGGATTACTCTTGCCAATAGGAGCTACTTCGGACTGAGTAGGCAATTGAAAAGTTCTCTCTCGACGAACAAAAGCCAACTATATGGTGCAGAGGCTTGGACGATGACAACAACCGATGAGTCGACGTTACGAGTTTTCGAGAAAAAGGTTCTGCGAAAGATTTATGGTCCTTTGCGCGTGTTGATTGTGTCAAAAGCTTCTCACAAGTCCAACGCTACGAGGACCGTTCTCTCACAGGGTGGTCTCTGGTTAAGGCCACGAACTATCGGAGCGTTTATGACGCTAAGTGCTGTGATGGTGTTGTACACTTTTCGGAATCGATGCCAGTGGCCGCCTAGGCTCAGATGGTACGTGAAGGTCGGGAATCGCAAGGCTTCAAGTGTCTTTACTTCTGGGGAGAGGAGAGTTATCGGTAGATAAGATTCCCCTTTGTTGACGGGTTTCACAGATTTCAGTAGTGGGACCACTCTTCCGAATTTCCATACATCGGGTATTTGAAGAGTGGTCAGCGACAGGTTGAGGACCTTGGTGAGATATCTTACTCCCGTCGAGCCTAGATGCTTTAGCATAAGCATGTTGATTCCATCAGGGCCAATGGATTTAGAAGACTTCGATTTGTTGATGACTTTCTGAACCTCCTCATCGGTGAAAGTAAGTGGCGCACAGTCATTTAACATTTTGCGCAGCCGTCGGTTAAAACATCGCTTGGTTTTGTCTACCGAAGGGGGCAGTGTGCAGTAAATTGCCAACTAAAATAGCTCGCGCACTTCTTCAGGTCCGAAGAGGCATGAACATTGAATTGAACTTGAACTCGGTCGTCATGTCTCTTCGGTTTAGACAAAGCCTCGACAGTAGCCCAGACCTTATTCACTCTGGTGGAGAGGTTGCAGGACTTCAGCCGCTCTATCCATTTCGTCCGCTTATGATGGTTTACTAATCGCCGAGTCTCCAAATTGGAGTTCCTTATGCGGGAATCCCCGGGATCGGCATGGCGTAAGGTGTTTCATTAGCTAAAACGGCTGCTTCGGCTGGGAAATTGGGGCGGAGTTCCGCTATTCTTCCAGCCGAGATGAAGCGAGCGGTAGCTGCTGCGATCACCTTGCGGAATTTACGTTGGCCAACGGATACGTCCGTAGGAATTGGTGGAGCGTTGAAGGCGATCTTAGTAAATTCTGTGAAGCCGACCCAGTTAGCTTTGTTAAAGTTAACGAAGGTACGGTTCTCCACAGAAACGAAATCGGGAGATTTCTCAATCGAGGTATTTATAGGCAGATGGTCCGATGCGAGAGTTAGCATAGGTCGCCAGGTTATGCTATTTATCAGACCACCACTAGCAAAGGAAATATCGAGCGAGCTATTACAGGTGCCCATAACTCTAATGGGGATTCGTTATTCATTGTGCAGAATGTCGAAACGTCAATCTGTTCCGCCAGCTCCACCACCTACGATCGTTTGACAGGCAGGAATGCCAAAGATCATGTTTCGTCACCTAGTACCAAACGGTTTGCACCACCGTATGAAGGCTAGGCAATCACCATTATCTCGCTCGCGATCCTTACGTAAAACGTTGAAACCGGCACAACTCGGAAAATCTGAGTGGCTGTTTAACTTGGTTTCTTGGAGCGCTACCATCGATCCCAGAGTAAGATCCGTTGCAGTTAAATTGAAGAAGGCGGCTTTGTCGCCTGACGTGTAGGTGGTCTACAGCTGCAGAACCAGCAGAGGCGGCTGTAGCATTGTTGTGTTGCTTGGCAACGCCAATGTTGTGTGTTACGTATTGCGTTAGCAACATGGGAACACGTCACTCGTGATCCACTGCCTATGTGTCTTAAGTCCCAGGTCTTAAGATGGCTCCATCCATTGCATGTATTACACCTTACCGAGGTGAAGTTTGGATGGACCCTTTTAGGGCAAACGCATCAGAAAAATTACTCCGGGCCCGGGTTGGACTCAATGCCAACTCGAGTCAGGAAGATAAGGAGCAACCCTGCTGCAAGGCATTGCTCTAGTGACTACGAACAAAGATTAACACTTTCCGATCAGAAAGAGGTTAAATCGACGAAAAAAACAGCCCTCGACCGGATAAAATCCGGACCAATTCCGATCAATAATATTGCTTGGTGTTCTGTACTGGAGCTCTCTCTAAATTGATAAATTGTCTACACAAAATTTGAATTAAAAACTGTTAATTTTAAAAATAAGAATATAATTAAATGATGAAACCAAAATGAAGCTAATCTGAATACTTTTTAATTAAACAAACAAAATTCCCGAAGTTATAATACCCTTCACAGGAGCATATCTACACTGATGGACAAAATAATAGGTATGAGTTTAGCGGTTACAGTTATTTCATCAAATGGCGTTGTACCGATTGAACTTGTAGAGCGCCAGTGTTAACAAATTGCATTATTATTAGGTTGTCAAAAAAGTCTTGCGGTATTTTTATTGAATGATTTATTTAATTTATTGAAATGGTGTATAACGATTTGATGACTCATGCCCAGCTCTTGACCGATACTACGGCTGCTATTATGCCTGTCTCTTTCGACCAATTCAGCGATTTTATCGCAATTTTCGACGATAGGCCTTCCGGAGCGTGGCGCATCTTCGACCACCTCTACCCCAGAACGAAAACGTTGAAATCATCGTTGTGCGGTGAAAATGGAAACTGTATCGGGTCCATAAACTGCACAAATTTTATTGTCGGCTTGAGATGCATTTTTGCCTTTATCGTAGTAGTATTGTAAAATATACCGTATTTTCTCTTTATTTTGCTCCATGTTTGCGACGCTATAACTCACGAACGACTTAAAAGAAACGACAATCAATCAAACGTGTTAGCGCGTAAAATGAGCTTTCCAAAAAGGTATAGCATGACCCGAGGCGACGAATAAAACTAGAACTACGCGCTTTCAGCGCCAACTAGCGAAAATACCGCAAGACCACAATGACTGCCTTTAAGTACAGAAATTTTGCAAAACGTTTTGCTATCGTATGCTGCTGCAGGGATGGTGTTAGCGACAACATAACAACCGGAAACATACATCGAGGTTGGTATCTGAATGGTTTAAAGATACAAATGTGACCTGCGTGCAATCTACCAAATAATCCCCTGATTCCAACTGATTGAGAACTGCTCCAGTGACACTAAAAGGAGATTGGCAGCTTCTTCATTTCACAATAAAGAGCAATTGTGGAAAGTAAATTTGAGATGATATCCCATTGGAAACCTGGCAAAAATTAATGTAATCCATGCCGAATAGAATTGAATAACTTTACGAATACCCCCGGATAAACAGGTTATTGAAGGATAACTTGAATTTTTTTTTATTTAGAAACACCTATTATTTTCACCAATGCTATTTATTGTTTTGAAAAAAAAAAAAATAACAGTTTTAATATTCGAAATGGAAGTAAAGCCAAGATATAACTAAAACAAAGCTTTTTAATTGGAAATATTTCGATGCATAACTAAATCTAAAATCCTAACGGGAAACGTTTTGCCAGATCTTGTTGTTGTAACGCTTATCTAGTTCTTATTAGGGTGGTAAGATTCAGATCCTCAACGAGGTCACTCAACGGTAAACCTAGAAACGTGCTCTTTCGACGGAGTAGGAAAAAAGGGAGAGGGGTGTCAGATGTTTAAGGGTAGCTGGTCAGGCAGACACTCATTACATTCTGGACATATATTTGATATGTTGGAGTTAATTCTGGATAAGTACGAGTGCTTGTCTGAAGTCCAATGTCTGTCCGGCGTATTATTTATGTCGTCGACTTAGTTAAGGATTTAATAAAAAAAAACACACATGTAATCTATATTTTATATATGCATTTCAATGTATACAGTGTAATTAGATATATGTATATTTATTTTAAAAAAAGTGTGTAATACTTATTAAAATAACTGGCAATACCTTTTAATTTTTTAGCTTTAAATATAATTATCTAGAAAACTATATAAACATATATAAATTACTTTACGAATGCTTCCTAGCGCTAGAACAACAATGCGTGAAAACATAGAATACACATTTCTGTAGCTGCGATGAGGTACAAATTTAATTAATCATAGATATTATTATGAAATTAAACATACAGTGAACTAATAACAGTAATTACATATATATCGCACTGCTCCACAAAAGGAACTGCAAAGCAATAATTTAACTAATAACATTAACAGTTCATTTCTACATAACTTTTTATGATATTGTTGAAATGGATAAAATACAATATAACTAGACGCGAAAATATTTTTAACTAATTCATCTGCAATTTTTAATTATCAAGATATGAAATAAGCTATGAAATCAAAACAAAGACTTTATACACAAAAACAATATTATATTGGTCAATATGGAATAAATCAAACATAATTCACTATTCTGGGTTAAAATTTAGAATAGCATCCCCGGATTTCGGGGCAGCAACTATATATATATATATTTTCGTCATCTGGAGAACGTCACCTTTCCAGTGATACCCATTTTGTTCCCGAAATCAGGGGATGCTATTCTAAATCCCAGCCCTATTCTGTAATACATAAGTGATTATAATAAATACCTCTTTGGAAAATTTTAGGTCGCAATATAACATGAACTCATTATCATCCACCTGCCTTGCACCTTCTTCTAAAATTTTGTCAAAACGATCCAAAATATGAGTCCAGTGGTATAGTTCACACTTTCCATATGTCCAAACTGTTACTGTTTCAAGAAACCGGGAAATATCAACTTTACTGCGACATTTAGTTAATTGATCTATGAGCAATCTGCATTCTGGCGTAAGCTCCGACGAACTCTTTTTCATTTTACTTGTATCAACTTTCATGGTTGTAGTTTTTTAACAATTTTATTGCCTAATCTTAGCAATTCACCAGTACATATCATTATTATGAAAACACAATAGCAGGACCATAAAATCCAGCACTTTTACTTGGGTTCCCTAATTATTATTACAAAAACTATCCAATTCAAAAACCGTAGACAATAAAGAAAAACAAAACAAGGAGCTGCCACCCCTCTTATTAATCAATCTTTTTAGTGATTGTTCTCACTTTCACCAATGTCCCTATCTTATACTATGTTCAGACCGACACTTAATCACACGATTTCGGCTGTTGAATGGATTATTCCACTAATCTTAAAAATTTATCAAGGTTTCGCCATACAAAAATGGCAATTCCAAATCATTTCATTGAAATGATCTGAAACTGATCCACGCTAAATCTCTCCGTGCGACTCTGATTTTGCGCAATCTAATTGGCAGCACTGGAAATCTGTTACATTATCACAGCTGATGTAGACGCTACAAAGGGGAAAAAATGTAAACAAACCAATTTTTTTTAAGCAATGAATCTAATTTTACCTGAAAGTCGACGTAACAAACGAAAAAATGCATTAATTATTTCTATTATATGGATAATATAAAAAGAAGACGGCTTTTATTTCAAAATACTATGTGAAAATCTTTTCTTTTGATAAATATTAAGCGATGTGACTTCATGAATGACAATAACAGCTGTTTTTTGATCTTTCTGACGGCAGTGAGAACACTTTTGGATTATGAAATGCTTATATGTAATCTAATCTTTAAATTTTCGATCTGAACATAGTATTATAATTAATAATAGTTACAAGTCGTTTAGACCATTGTAAAGGTTTAAAGAAACAAATTTTCAACTACTGTCAAAAAGACTACCTGATCACAATAATGAGTTCTTCCGAAAAATTTCTTTTAAAATAAAGGAACTGTAACAGACAAACTTTTCCTGTAGAAATTTATATTTAATAGAAAATTATTATAAAACCTTAAACGTCTTTGTGACGACTGAGCAAAATCGGAGAAGTGTTCTATTTGAATTTAAACGTATTTGAGTTAATGTTAATAGTTGTTTTAATTATTTGACCCTAAGTTATATACTACATCCTAAATAAATCAATATATGCAATGCTATATCCCTGGTAAATAATTCAAATTAAATAATTTGTTTCCGCGATTTAAATTTACTGTGTACTTCGTGGAAAGCTTTGCAGTAAGTCATAGTTTAACAAATTTCTTGAAAAAATTGCGTCTGAACCAAATACATAAATCTAATTCCGAATAAATTGCCGTGGTATTGCTAAATACGGCAACCAAGAATACTTTTGGAAATGAAATTGAAATGGGTACAGATCTATAATTGAGATTGCGTTTATCGGTAAGTCCCTAGGAGGAAAGAATAAGATACATGAAATATTCACACATAGCGATCATCAAGCAGTAATGATAGGCGTTGGCGACAATGCCAAAGGAGAAGTGAGTGGCCGAAAAAAATCATAAGGTATTATGATGGACAAATAATTAAGCGCCTCAAATAACGCTAATGAACAAACAAAACTATTGATTCATCCTGTTAGCAGAGCTTGCTTTGCTGCTATGAAAAGAAAAAAGTTCAAATGTCGCCGAAGTTCAGTAAATGGTGGAATAGCGAAATTATAGATTTGAGAAGAATCTGTCACAAAGTTAAGCGACAATATATAAGAAAGGAACAATGGAATATGAGAGACTAAATACAAATCCCACCACAGCCGGTTCTACGTACCGGAACTGACTCGACTTCATCCAACTAAGAGCTGTTTTTTCGGCGATCTAACCCCATTTAGATCGGTGAGTGTTAATTTGTGTTTGTCGTCATTGGAGCAATAACTTGCAGCAGGGTTGCTCCGTATCTTCCTGACTCGTGCTGGCATTGAGTCCAACCCGGGCCAGGAGTAATTTTTCTGCTGCGTTTGCACAAAAAGGCTCCATCCAAACTCCACCTCGGTAAGGTGTAATACATGCATATACCCATTCCTGCGGACGTATCCGCCCGGTTCATCCAAGCTGGACGAATAGCGGAAATGCGCCCCAATTTCCCAGCAGAAGCAGCCGTTTTAGCTAACGAGACACCTTACGCCATGTCGATCCCGGGGATCTACGAATAAGTGATCTCAATTTAGAGATTCGGCGTATGGTAAATCATCATAAGGGCTACTGTCAAAACTTTGTCTAACCCGAAGAGACGTGACGACCGAGTTGAAGTTCAATTCAATGTTCATACCTCTTCGGACCCGAAGAAGTGCGCGAGCTATTATAGCCGGCAGTTTACACTGCTCCCTTCGGTAGACAAAGCCAAACGATGTGTTAAGCGACTGCTGCGGAAAGTACCAAACGACGGCGTGCCACTTACTTTCACCGATGAGGAAGCTCAGGGTGTCATCAACAAAGCAAAATCCTCCAAATCCATTGGCTCTGATGGAATCAACATGCTTATGCTAAAGCATCTAGGCTCGACGGGAGTAAGATATCTCACCAATGTCCTCCACCTGTCGCTGACCACTCTTCAAATACCCGATGTATGGGAATTCTTAAGAGTGGTCCCACTACTGAAATCTGTGAAACCCGTCAACAAAGGGGAATCTTATCTACCGATAACTCTCCTCTCCCCAGTAGTAAAGACACTTGAAGCCTTGCGATTCCCGACCTTCACGTACCATCAGAGCCTAGGCAGCCACCAGCATCGATTCCGAAAAGTGCACAGCACTACCACAGCACTTAGCGTCATAAACGCTCCGATAGTTCGTGGCCTCAACCAGAAACCACCCTATGAGAGAACAAACCTCGTAGCGTTGGCCGTGTGAGAGGCTTTTGACACTGTCAACCACACAACGTTGTTGGCAACATACAAGGCAATCGGCCGGCTGGTCCTAAACTACGCAGTACCTATATGATCGCCTGGATGCAGTGGTACGCAGATGAGGAAACTACAGACCTGTAAAAATACTGCACTCCGGACCACGACGGAATGCCTCTTGATGTTTGCCATCGAACACTTACATAGTGAGACGCTTATGCTCCTTAACTGGGATTAACTAATCTCCAAGCAATTCCTGCTGGGATGTTTTCGTACAAACCATCTTGGCAGCCATCTACTTGGAGCGGAACCGCCTCCTAGGAGCATAGCTCGACGACGTCGTACAGCGCGCCGACCGGACCTCGGATGCAACAGACTTTCGACAGATACTGACCGCCATATACAGTGGAGCCATCAACACTTTCACCGACACCCTTCCCGTGAATGGTGTTCTTGGAGTCAAACCACCACCTGCCACGAGAAACGCGAGTGACCCTAGCGCAACTTCTTTCTGGACATTGTAGCAGGTTAATCTCCTACTTATCCAGAATTGACCCTGACATACCCAACGTATGTCCTGCATGCAACGAGTCTCCGCATGACACTGACCGCCACTTTGCATGCCCAACCAACCCCACCCATCTAACACCCTTTTCCCTTTGGTCCGACCCCGTCGAAATAGCACGTATCCTGGGCATCCCGTTAGATGACGTCGACGACAACTCTGATAACCCTCACCATCCCAACGGGGACTGATAACCGCTAAAACAACAACAACAAAGACTACATACATTTTTTAAAATAAGACGGAAGGACCCTAAGACAGCAAAAGGTAAAAGCAAAGATGAAAAAGCGGCTGAAGATCCATGAGATAGAGCATTGCTTTATATGTCGAAACTTAGGAGAAAAAAGGACAAAAGCCGACCTGCCCTGTATTACTAAATGAGGTAGTAGAAACCAAGTTTCCATCACAACTAGCGCTAGCAAAAAAAAAACTACTCTCTAATAGCGTAGAGCCTCTGGTTTCTTACCCGAGGCAATGAGGTAGTGCAAGTATCGGAACGTTTCGGTAATGCAAACGCAGTTGATTTGAATGAATAGCATTTCAAATAGGACATCAAAAATTGTTATAAAACTCAAAACTAAGCACTTCACAGAATTTTTCAATAAGAACATTTTCCCGGATATGTGGAAAATACAGCGTGTGGTTCTGCTATCAAAACCAAATAAGTAACTTGGACTAAGTTTGTACAGACCACTCTGTTTGATTGATAACATTGGAAAAATCTTTAATCTGTGATCGGGCAGAAAAATACCTCGAAGATGAACTAAAGGCAACCCTTCTCGTGTTCAGCTGTGCTTTGTTTCGTGCTCTGGCGAATTTGTTTAATTTTATTTAAAACTTTATTTGAAAGTGTCTGGATTAAGTGATCTCTTACGATAAGTATTAGTGTTATATTGTGCCGTTGAATCAATTGATATTTAGTAATAGTGTGTTTGGCTAATTTTGATTTATTCCGCCGAGTCATTTTAAATTTGTTGTTGTGCTACATTTGAAGTAGTGCAATTGTTAGTGTTAATTTACTTTGCTTACTTAAATTTCTTTTTTGTTTTTATTCGTTTCCATCTTTGTCCACAGCTGTTCGCGAGTTTCTTACTTTTCGCGTATTACAGTGCATCTCAAACTGCTCACTACATTGGTTGTTATCTTTGATAACCATCAATTTTTATTGCATTCATTTGTCATAAATATTTTTGTCATTGCTTGTTGTTCATTTATTATTTACCATTTTTATATTTCTATTTAATATTGTTTTTTTTTCGTTTTTTGTTTTTTTACTCATTATGACTTGTAACTTTCCGAACTGCTCTGTAAAAGGCGAGTCGGAACGCTTTGTTTCTTGCTGGCTTTGTGATGGGCTTGCCCATCTTAAATGTGCTGGACTGACAGGTAGGATATTAGATTCAATTCTTGACAGTAAGGGATTGCGCCGGTCTTGCTTAAAATGCAGACCAACTGAATTCGAAATGTTTAAAGTCTTTAAGCAGGCGCGCAATGGTTTCAAGGAGATTGGTCATGAGCTTGAAACCCTTACTGAAAAATTTAGGCATTATGAAATGCTTTTTCAATCATTTAAATGCCTAAATGTTCAGGAAGAGAATCAAAAACCTTCATCAAAACGTAAACGTCCGTCTGATGAAGATACCACTGTATCTTCCTTAAAACGAATACCCCCACCCACTATCGACCTTATCAATCTGTCATCCCCTTGTCCTCAAGGTGAGAAAGTTCCGTCTGCTCAGGACACAGTGAAAACTGTTACTGAACACAGTAAGCGGAAACCTTCCCAAGACCCGCCTGCAAATACGTCCAAATCTGCTAATAAAAACTTAGTGGTAATACCGCGGAAAAAGGCAATATTTGTCTCGAGACTTGCTGCGGATACCACGACGATACTTTTTCTGACATAATCAATGTTCCTGCAGGCGTTCCACAAGGTAGCCGTCTTGGTCCAATTCTGTTCTTGTTATTTATTAATGACATATCATCTGTTGTTAAGTTTTCAAAAGTCTTATTATATGCTGACGATGTAAAACTTTTTAAAACGTATGCTTCAAATAACGAAAGATGCCAGTTGCAAACAGACTTAAACAACCTAGTTTCTTGGTGTGATAGAAATGACATGCCATTGAACCTTAAAAAATGTAAAACAATGTGCTTTTCACGTAGATCTGTAGACCCAACTTCATACACAATACAAAACTTTAGGTTGGAGCAAGTATGCAGTTTTGTTGATCTGGGAGTAACTATGGACCCCAAACTCAATTTTAATCTTCACGTATCTTCCACGGTTTTTAAAGCTAAAGGCGCTCTTAGTTTTGTTAAACGTTGGTCTAAAGAATTTAGAGATCCGCTTGCCACAAAAATTCTTTTTACATCTCTGGTGAGGCCTATATTAGAGTATGCTTCTATGGTATGGAACCCTAGTTACCAAGTCCATTCGGATAAGTTAGAGTCCGTTCAAAAACAATTCTTACTTTTTGCCTTAAATCATTTGCATTGGGATTCCAGTTTAAATCTTCCCCCTTACACTAACCGTTTAAAACTTATAAATCTCCCGACACTCGCTAGTCGTAGGGAGATGCTTGGTATAATATTTCTTGTAAAACTCATGAATGGGTCAGTCTGTAGCCCATCTCTCTTATCTGATATTAATTTTAATGTCCCCGCTCGCTCTACCAGGCAGTTTAGACCCTTACTTTTGAAATTTTCTAGAACAAATTTTGAGTTAAACGAACCATTCCGCCGTATGTGTCATGATTTCAATTTTCATTCCAGCACATTTGATTTAACAGACTCACTTTTTACAATTAAAAAAATTATTTTATCTACTCTTAACAAGTAAAATTATAAACTTTAATTTAATTCTTAATTTTGGCTGTAGAAATTTTTGTTTCTGTAGCTGAGCAGCTTAAGATCGCAACGCTTAAAACTCTCTTGCCTTTTATGACTCGGCTAATTCCGCTCGTTCGTGGATTGCGCCCCTCGCGTCGGTTGGGCGGGAGGAGGGTAACCGTTGGGTATTATTAAGAGGTAGTGAGCCTATACGACAATCAATACGGATTTCATAGAAGACGCAAGCCAATTAACGAGATAAAGAACTAATTGAAAAATTGGTTGTAAAAAATGAACAGCACATGTTTGGCCCACATAATTTAAGCAGTAGGGCCCCTTAAAACACCATCGTATCTCCGGGGGGCTATAAGCTGTTATTTATTTAATAGAGTACTGCTATATGACACAGACAAAGACACATACGATCGGTGCTGAGCCCACTTCTATTAACGTATTATATGATGGAATCCTTCGCCTTTCAACGCCAAAAATGTATGAAAATGTATGCTGACGAAATTGCGGTAACAATCGTAGCAAAAAACTGCGCCCAATTGAGCCCGTATGCATTAATATTGCACAGTAGAGTCTAAATTAATGACAAGCACGATAGGTTACAACGCTCAAAGGACGATGGACTCACGGATTGATCAAGGACGTTGAAATCATCAGAACAAAAAACACTATGATAATTGACAATAGTATGCTTAAAGGAATAGTTCACCGTGATAAACTTCAACTGACCAAACCTCCGTAAATCGATTCAAAGCGGACAACTTTGACACGGGGTGACTAACAATTTCAATGCTGGAGCGTACATCCATGGTAGCTGTTTCTTCCCGACTAAGGCACCATTGCTTCCGCAGCATGTTAAAATCGCATTCAAATACCAAATCAACAACCTCAGTTGGTTTTGGCCCTTCACATCACGATACGCCACTGTTTACCAAGTGCGCACGATTTCGGGACTTGATGACGGCTGGCTTGGCGAATTATTGTCAGTACCAAGCAGAACAAACAGTCCTGCCAAAAACACAATCAAATCAATTTAGTTCAGCATAGACAACATCAAGAATGATAGAGAAAGAGATTACGCAATGCGCATGTTTGCTTTCAGTCACCTGTTCTTGCTGACGTCACGGTTGACTTATTATTCGCCCGCGCTTTTGAAAGTGAATTCGAATTGTATTTTCAAGTGTTGTATTAATTGTTAAATTCTATATTTTTAAAATGCGTTGTGCAGTGTTCGGTTGTAATAATAACAATGGTAAAAATAGTGCTACGAAGTGGAGATTTCTTCATTTCCCTAAGGATAAAGCCGCAGTAAAACAATGGATTCATTTTTGTCGTCGGACGGACAAAATTAACGTTAAAAATGCGTGCGTTTGTGAAGTGCACTTCGCGCCAGAAGCTTTCGAAAGAAATTTGCAGTTTGAAATGGGTAATAATAGCATTTTGATAACAGTAATTTTACTTTTATAACCCAACACTCTTGCAGATTTAAGTTCGCGGAATCCAACGAAGTTGCTACCTAGCGCTTTTCCCACGTTAACCACTGCTCCTGCAGAGGCTAATGAACGGCAGAAAAGGATACTTAAAGAATACCGACCCTGTTGAAGTAATTCAGGAAAACGAGGTTGGAGAGGCGCCTCAAACTGCAGAAGAAGAGGTCATCGATGAGAAAGACGAGAAAATACTGCATTTGGAAACAGAAATGTTAGTCCTAGTTGATATTGATAAAGTATCTTTTACTTACATAAGTATGTGTATTTCCTATTCTTTTTAGACAAAGGCTGAATAGTGTTGTTAGCACTTTGAATAAGTGCAAAAACGAGCAGTTAGCAGAAATTAAACGCCTCAAGACTTCCATTAAAACTGCGGAATTCCATAGAAATAATTTGGAGCAAAAACTTAGCTGCATTTTCACCAACGGCCAGGTAGGAGCCGAAATTCTAAAAAGTATGTTGCAAAATATATTAAAGTTCATTACACATATCATTACAGATTGAAAAATTAAGGGATGGAAACAAGCGGCGGAATTGGAAAGAAGAAGACATAGCTATGTCGATCACGCTTTATTCAACGAGCCCAAAAGCGTACAAACTTTTAAGCAGAAACAACTTTCCTTTACCTGGTGTGCGCACTCTACAATGGTAGTAAAAAAAAATTGACTTAGCTCCAGGTGTCATAGAGCCGGTGATGAAACTGTTGAAGGCAGCAACTGAGCTAACACAAGCGCAAAAAATTTGTGTACTCAGTTTTGATGAAATGAAGGTCAGAAAGAGTTACTGCTACGACAGATCCACTGATTCGACATTGCCTCCTGTTAACTATGTTCAGGTTACAATGATAAGAGGTAATTAAACTCATTAATTTACTTGAAGTCAATTTTTTCTAATGTACTTTGTTCTTTTAGGTTTGATAAGTAAATGGAAACAGCCTATATTCTTCGATTATGACTGCAAAATGACGAAGGAAGTATTGTTTAGCATTTTGTCAAACGTTAAAAAGTGCGGTTACAATATTGTTGCCATTGTAAGCGATTTGGGTGGATCAAATAGAGGCTTATATAATGATCTTGAAATTAATGCGGAGAAACCTTGGTACATTCACTAAACAATTATTTAAATTATGATATACTTTAAATTGTGTTCTTTTTTTCTATTGCAGGTTTTCACACAACGGAGACAGGATTGTGGTTTTTGCTGATGTCCCCCACTTAATAAAACTATAAGGAAATCATTTTTTGGATAAGGGCTTTACTATCAATGGAAAAATTGTTAGAAAAGACATAATTGTGAAGCTGCTCTCGCTAACGTCCAACGAGCTGTCCATAACGCACAAAATTTCCCAGAATCATTTGTCTGTGACAGGAGCAGAAAGGCAAAAGGTTAAACTAGCCGCAAAATTGTTCTCCCACGCAATTGCTCAAGCAATAACTCGAGCGGCTAGTTTAGGTCTACTAGATAACGAAAATTGGGAGGAATGCCATCGACTGTTCAAAATTGTAAGTAATATTTAAAATATAAATTAAAATGTTCATATACATATTACAAATATTCATTTTATAGACAAATGACTGGTTTGACGTAATGAATGTCAGGGTGCCCAAAGATGGAGTGAGCGAACGCTTGCACGCCTACGGTTTGGCTTTGAACAAACAAAATAATGTACTGGAACAGATGACGGAGCTGGTTTCATCAATGAGAGTCATTGGTAAAAATGGTTTGCTTCCATTCCAAAAAGGTAATAAATACTCAAGCTACATATACATATATTTAGATAAGTTGATTTTCTACAGTTTTTGATTTTACTTATGATTTACAGGTATACTCCAAAGCAATAATGCTTTGAAATTGCTGCTGGATGACTTAAGACAGCAGTACAAAATTGATTACGTTTTGACCTATCGATTGAACCAGGACGTTTTGGAAAATTTTTTTGGCGTAATCAGGTCAAAAGGCGGTCTTCACGATCACCCTGACAGGCAGGAGTTCAAATATAGGCTGCGTTCCTATATACTTGGTCACAACGAAGGAGCGATCACAGAAGAAGGCAATGTTGAAGTCGACAACACACCGGATTTGGAAGGAAATTACTTATCTCTAACCGGTAATTATCAAAATATTAAACGTACATAGTATTATAAACCTAAAACTACAGAAAACATTATTATATAAAAATGTATTGATGTTAACAAATGCAAATATGTACTTACATACAAACTAAGTTTCTGCATACTAACCACTGTTTTTTTATCCTAATTATACTATTAATAATAATTAACAATTTATTCCATTTATTGATACGCATGTATGTATGTTTATTATATTTTTACAGGTAATATTTTTCAACGTGTGTCAGTTGATCTGAATTTCACTGACCCAATTGAAAAAAATGATGACTTGGAGATTCTCAACAACGACGGACTTGAGAATTTGGCAGGGTACATCTGCCACAAACTCGGTATAGACATCCCCGAAATTTGCGCCAATTCCGAAAATTGTTCGTCCCATACTTGGATGGATCACCTTTCTGAAGGCGGACTCTTAAAACCAACAGATATGTGGATGGAGCACATGAGAGCCTTGCAAGCAATATTTGACGACGTCAATGGTACTGATTTGCATATATGTACAAATTACGTCCAGGAGCACATAAATTTAAGTGATTTTGTAAATTGTAGCTCGAAAATAAAAGAATTCTTTTTCAGAGCTAGAATGTATTTTACGATTCGTTCCTTAAATAAAAACTTAATTGAACATATGTTTAGTAAAAAAAGAAAATTAAATAAAACAATAAATTGATACTTAGTTACAAAATATTCAATCATTTTATTTACATAAATGTATATGGTTGAAACAAACACAGCAAAGAGACAATATTAAATAATACAATGAAAATTCAATTAAATGAATATATAGGTAAATGTTCACTATAAAATGTTCACTTACATATATTGATATCTTTTATTAATATTCACTTATATTGATGTTAACTTTTGATGATATTCATGATTTTGTATGCCTGCAATACAAAATTGCTTCTTATTGCAAAGAAAAACAAACAATTGAAAATCAGCTGATTGTAAGCTGGTCAACCGTGACGTAGATGCGCAGAACGAACAAAATTTGAACTCGTCATTGCGCAATCTTGTTTCTATCATTCTTGAGACAACATTGTTAAACAATTCGTGTATCTGCCAGCGTCTGTTCTTCGGCAATCACGATCGTGTAAACGTATGCCAGGCTTCGATTTCAATCGTATCCGGTCAGTTCACAGCGTTGCGACGATTGTTTGAATTGATGTGAAACTTTGGGTAAACTATAAGTAAATCTACGAGTAAATCTTTGGGTAAATCTATAAGTATAGCAAGCAACAATAATTTTCTGCTGAACTAATTTGAATCATGTGTGACAAAAAAATGTATCAGCTTTAAATATGTGCTCATGTTGCAAATTTTCGATGCGTAAACAATGGAAATTCCATCGAGTACGAACATACATACATACATTTCTTGTATGTATGTGCTTGATGGAATTTTCATTATACATATTACATATGTACTATATATACATACATACATGTACATACAAACATACATATGTATTTGAAATAGAATAGAAGTGCCCGACTACATCAGTGTTTAGGGGATGATATACAAACCGAACGCTGTAGATCATTTCAATCATTGAAGCATAAGTATGCATCACTTCGGGTATTTTCTGCTGAAACGGACGTTCATAAACAAATCAGGTATAAACCGACCGCTAGTGAAACAAAGTTGTTACTATCGCTGATTTGAAGAAAACAGTTCGCTTCGTGTACATGAACTGAACTGGCAGAATCAGACAGAGTAACGGATCAGTACTTAAGTATAAACAAAATTTATTACTCGTTGCACTTCTCTGGTGGGTAGGTAGGAGTGCAGCCCTATCGGGCTCAATTAGCATTTGATGTGCCATTTTGATACACTATTCGTAGAACGTCCTGAAACCATTTTGAGGTTTCGATGAAACTACTTATGTCCTATATGCTTTTGGTGGAAATCCATTCAAGGTTTGGTGCTTGGTGGATTCCAAGTATTTTGCGTCGGATCTGTGCTAGAGCTGGGCATTCGCAGAGAAAGAAGAAGATTGTTTCCTTGTTCCCTGCTACTCTGCAGCCACGGCAGATGTCGTTGTAGGGCATACACATTTTGGACGCATGTTCCCCAAATGGCCAGTGCCTTGTTGTGGTAGCTGTTACTCTGTAAATACTTTTTCTTGACCTATTTAATAAGTCGTTGGTTCTTTTCCTATTATATGTTGGCCATAATTGTTTAGTTATGACGCATTTTGTAATGGTTTTCCACTTGTTGTTTGCTACTTGTTGAAATTGTCAATCGACCTCTCCTTTGATCGATCCTAGCGGGCTTGGTATTAGCTCCGCCTCGGATTCATTGAGGAAAGCTCCTGCCTTTGGTAACTCGTCTGCTTTTTCGTTACCGAAAATGTTTCTGTAGCCGGGAACCCAGATCAAGTTTAGTTGGAGCTTGTCTTTTATTGAGCTTAGGGCTCTCTTGCAGTTGTGAACTATGCTGGAATATGTCATGGGTGAAGACAAGGCCAAGAACGCCGCCTGACTATCCGTAAATATAGTTGCTTTATGTATATTCCCATGGTTTTCTAATAGAACTTCGCAGGCTTTTCTATGCCTAGTACTTCTGCTTGGAAGATGCTAGCCGAGTTCATAAAGAAGGTAAGGCTTATAGGTCTAAAATCCTTGGCATTCTCGTGTGTTCTTCTGCCTAGTTTTGGAAGGAACACAACTTTACTTCTTTTCCAACTTCTTGGGATGTAAGATAGTTCAATGCTAGCTTTGTATATATTTTCAAGCCTTTGAACCATTGGTTCTACCAGTTTTTGCAGCATTATGGGCATAATCCCGTCAGGACCTGCCGCTTTAAATGGTGCAAAACTATTTATGGCATATTCGATTTTGTTTTTGTCTACTATTTGGCTTCGATAATCAGCTGTGTTCAGCGGTGGTTTTGGTTGAACCCTCGTTGAAGGTGTAATTAGTACCTCCAGAGACTCTTTTGCCGAAGAGGTCCAATCACTTCCCTCCGCCCTACTATAGGCAGTATTAATATGATCTTTGGATAGCATTTTACTCAGCCTTGAGGTTTCTCTGCAACTTTCTATCGATGTGCAGAAAGATCGCCATGAGTCGTTTTTTGTTTTCCTGACTGCTTTTTTATATCTTTTCATAATATCTTTATATGGCTGCCAGATTTTGGTTCTAAAACTCTCATTGAAAGCTGTCCTTAGTTGTATTCTCAAATTCTTGAGTTCACTGTTCCACCAAGAAAGAGACTTTCCCTTTTTCAAAACTGTTAGCAGAGTAGACTTGTTGAAAGTTGTGGTTAAGATTTTTCCAACTTCTCTACTTCGAAATCTAGTTCCTGAGGATTTCTGAAACTCTTATTGCCTCCCTTTTCAAGGCATTTTGTTGCTATACTGGTAAATTTTCCCCATGCCGTTCTTCTAGGGTTCCGGTATGTGAGAGGAGCTCTCTACTTCTCGCGGATGCTGAAGAGTATCCAGGAGTGATCCGACATGGAAGGCTCATCGGATACCCTCCAGTTATCCACAACAAGACTGCCTCTGTCTGTTGATAGCGTGAGGTTAAGCACTTCCTCCCACCCTGGAAACCTATCCGAGCTTGGGAAAATAAAAGTTGGCTTATCGCCCTTGTTGCATACACTTAGATTACTATTCAGAATATACTGCAAGAGTGACTCACCTCTGTTGTTTATACTGGAGCTATCCCATACGGTGTGCCTTGCCTTGCATTTATACTTTTATTGATAAGAATGAATGCCCTAGGTTAAACTTGATTCCGTGTGTAAAACAGGTTATAGTTGCTGCTGTTTGGCTCTTTAATGGTATCTTCATTGACCCAGGGCTCCTATACTAGGCTGATGTCGATGCCCCCTTCGTTCATGAGGGTTGTCAGATTCGCTGTAGCACTCTTCGAGTGCTACAGATTTATCTATACGCATCTTATGGTATTGAGCATCTTGGGTTTCTTCGATTCCTTAGCAACTGGCTGGCGTCGTCGACCTCTTCCGTGTCGTCTTCGTCAGCCGCTTTTTCGCTTTGGAAGATTTTTAAACTGGCCTTGTGAATTCCGAAGCGGTTTTGTAGTCAGTCTTCTTGTGAGCCTCAATGGACTCATCGCAAATGGCCACCAGTATTGATCTGCTTGCTTTATTTGAGGTTTCCTCCTTGATCAGCTGCCATTCATCTATAACAGGTATGGATTTGTTCTGCAGCTTAATGCACCTCAGGAGATTTTCGCCTGGCCCCTCTAGAGTGGTCTGGAGTTGATGATGCTCTGGGGTTCAATCAACAAACCAAACGTATGCTCACGAGGTGCAACTTCCCTTAAAGTTATATTGAGAACACGCTTTACGCACCTTACCATACCCTCCCATACGCCACCCTCTTCCGGATTGTTCGGACTGAATATCCATTCAACTCCTTGCAAAGGAAGATCGTTCTGAATGCGATAACAATTAAATACCCCTGCGTCTGTTGAAGAATCGGCTAGGTTAATCACTCCCGTAGTTAGGCAGATGAATAACACCACTCATCTTTTCTCTTTACGCTCACCAACTTTTACGTTGAAAGGACCAAAATAATCAATACCAATGTAAGAAAATGACCTCAGTCAGTCGATCCTTTGGCAATTGCCCCGGCATAGGCCGTGGAGGTGTATATGTCGAAATTTTACAAATAGGACAAGTCCAACTTCCCAGTATTTTTTCGAATCTCACATACCATCACCTCCACGTTCTGATATGCCATCCGATTGTGACAATCCAGTAAAAGGCCGTGAAGGCATGATTTGGTTCTAGGAAACGTCCGCTAACACGCATAAGACATTCTATATGGATAAACTCAGACCCCTTCATAACATACTTATCTGTCATCTTTCAATTGATTAAGCTCAAATGAGTACGAGGCAGATTGGACACTTTAACATTCCAAATTTCGGCCGTAGATTTTCACACTTTTCTAACAGATCAAGGTTTCCTTCAGTCATCGGTTTTAATAGCTTAGCAGTAGCCTATAAATACATCTTCACTGGCATCTACGAAGATGTGAGATGGAACTATTTTAACTGACACTTTTTGTATTTCTGTTCCACTAGCATTATATCGGAATACTGCATCAGAACATATCTAACCTATCAAACGTCTCTGTCGCAGATCTATCGAGTTTCACATAGAATTTAATCGCGTACTTCTGCTTTAACGAACGCTGCATTTTAGGCTTACACCTCTCACAGAAACACGTCGCTCGAAAATTTGTCCTCAATCGTTAGCTAGGAACGCCATCTACCGAATCCAGTCGGTGTTCGCATTCTCCGAAGTGCTGTCGCGTCGGAAGAAAATCAGTCTTAAGGGGTTAGGGGTAGAGGCACGAAAAAATGAGAGTTTTCAGTATTTTTTTTTGCTACTAAATCATGTTATTTTACAAAAGTAGTAATATGGCATTATTATAGGATGTGTTGACTTGAAGTCACGAAAATTTCAAAAAAAAAATTTAATTTCCAAAGTTATAGTGGTTTGTGTTGACCCTGTTCCAACAAAAAGGTACTTGCGCTGACAAGCATAAGTCCTTGGAGATTCATCTAAAAACAATCGGACAAAAGAAAATTAGTTTTATAAATAGGTAATCCCGGGCCTGATCGAAGGATTTTATTTTGTTTTCAAAATTAACAAAATGGTGGCATCAGGAAATTTTTTTCTAACTTTTTGTTAAAAAATCAACAGTTAATTGGTCTTAAAAATCGAAACTTTCGAAAAAATAAAAATCCTTCGATCAGGCCCGAGTTTATTATGTATTCTAAAAGCTGTATAAATTTCATTGAAATCTACTGAACGGCTTTCGAGTTACAATTGTCACCGATTCAAAAAACATAGTTTTGAGAAAAACGCGTTTAAAGTTTCACACAAGCGCTTTGAAGTGCCCGAGCTCTCTTTGTTTTTTGTCGAATAACTCAAAAACTAATTATCGGATCAAAGTGGAATTTTCAGGGAATATTTCTTAGATATTACACTTAACGAAAATGCAAAAAAAAAAATAATTTTTTGAAAATTCTAACTACCCCTAACCCCTTAACTCGTTATAGGTTTTTTGCATTTTGTGTCATCGTGCAATCTGGCAAGAGCAAGAGAATCGCCCTAATATATTTTGGGTCGGCCCAACAGAACTTTCTTTGAGAACGGTTTAAAAATTGTTGCTTATTTAGTAAGCTTAATAGTAATTCAGCGGATCTATGGCATCTCTGCGTGGCGACGTAGATAAGCCTAATCGGCGGTATGATAACGAAAACCGAAATGTCTAAGGTTTGACAATCGAGGCGAAACTGTAGAGTTTTCGTCTCTGACTTTTATTTATTATTATTTTATTATGAAATGTTTCTCTTGCCTTAAAATGTCTCAGTGATATTCTGTATACGGTGAAGTGAATGCGTGAGGTGGAGCGTTGCAACAAACAAAAAGGCGTTAGTTCTTTATAAATTAAAAATTATTTTTTTCCTCTGACCATGTCGGACGATGGGTTGGGGTACGAGGTTTTCGAAGTAGTTTCTCAAGTGTTCTGTCATATTGGATTGAACCTAGTGGGCGAATTGGCACTCCATACAGGAAATCGGTAGAAAAATTGTCGACCCATGGGTGTTTTTTGTGAGAACGAATCGCATCTATCAAGTAAAAGTGAAGACGTTCCGACATTCCATTAGATTACGGAGGGGTAGTATGTATGTTTTCAATACTGAAGAGATGATAGAGAGCGTTAAAGAAATTACTTTCAATCTGTGATCCCAGGTCGGTAGTGATTCGTAACGATACTCTGCAGCGGCATAGCCATTCTGCATATAGTAGACAAAGTTTGGTTTTTGTTCGTCGAGAGAGGACTTTACTTCTCAATTACCTACTTAGTCCAAAATAGCACCTGTTGGCAAGAGATATTATGGATAGATCGTTGGATTTCGAGACTAACGTTGTTGTTATTGTTGATTATAAGATAGACAAAATTATCTACAACTTCGAAGTTATGACTGTTAAAAGTGACTGTTTGTTTGAGGACAGAAGATATTTCGTCTTGACCTCGTTCACAACCAAACCCATTTGCTTTGCTTCCTTTTCCACTCTGAAAAAAGCAGAACTAATGGCGCGGCTTTTGCTTACAATGATATCGACATCATCGGTGTACGCCAGCAGCTGTACACTCTTATAGAAGATGGTACCACACTCTGTGTAGTTCTGCAGCTCGCATTATTTTCTGAAGCAGTAGTTTGAAGAAGTCGCACGATAGGGAGTTGCCTTGTCTGAAACCTCGTTTGGTATTGAAAGCCTTGGAGAGGTCCTTTCCGATCCTGACGGAACTTTTGGTACTTCAATGTCGGTATTAATTTTGCGGGGATACCAAATTCATACATCGCGGCATAAATGCACGAAAAGGAGATGCTTTCAAAAGCAGCTTTGAAATCGACAAAGAGGTGGTGCGTGTCAATTACTTTCACGAGTTTTTTCCATTGATTATTGATTTTCCAGGCCTATTGCGAAAAGAATGTGTAAACAGTCTACCCTATTATATTAGCTTGTTTTATACAATTATCTAACAAAATTTAAGCCAACTCCAATGTCTGCAGATTATGAAGCTGAAAACTAGATTAACCTTTAAATCTTTTAGACCGGAAAAAAACGGGACCTACAAGCATACGCGCCGAATAAAAGACGAAATATCCCATTACCTTGTCATTGAAGGCAATATAAATTTTCAGTGGTACATATACATTACACAAACCTGGATTCTATTGTCATACGACTTTCTCCCACTTCTTAAATAATCTAAAAACCGCAGCATATCCAGGATTTTTTACTTTAAATCCTTTTGTCTCAAAATGTATTGCTTAGTAATCGAAAATTTACTATCTCTGAAATTTATTTGACAGTGGCCTTGCCAGTTCGAAAATTATGGTATAACTTCTTAAAAAAGTGTACACTGATTCCATAGCGGAAAAATATTCAATTGACAACTGAGGAGTGTTAAAATGTCTGGAGGAGTCTGGGTGACTGTTGTGATAAAGAAGTGCCTTTATTTTAGAAACGCCTCGTCGAATTGGAAATGTTGATGGTTTAAGGTCCGTTTCCAGCGCTCAAGTAAATGCTCAAGAAAACCAATTCTTTATATCTTGAGCTGTAGTCAAGTAATTTTGACAGCTAGTTACTCATTGTGAATCATGCACATTAGAAGAGCAAGAGTTAATAAACAAAGAAAATATAATTATGTGTGTAAGTATATAAATATTTTCATTGCGATTTAAGGAATGTTGTTGATGACTGCTAAGTTTTATACAACATTTCAAAATGAACTTTACTTCATAATAATGATTTTAACTAATTTAGGATGAATTTAACGATCGCTTTGAATTTCCTTCAAGAAACAATTGTTGAATAATTGTTTCTTCGCAAAAATGGGATTGCCAATTGATTGGCGTAGACACCGCTTACGCGATTATAGCCGAGTTATCAACAGCGCCCCAGTCGATTCTTCTTTTCGCTACGTGGCGACAATTGGATATTCTACGCGAAGCCGTGTCCTTCTCCACTTGGTTTTTTTTACGTGGCGGGTCTCAAACCCAGCGCACAACCCTATGCAAAGGATGTTTTGCCTTCTCTGTTTAGCTCGCCTTCAAACGGATGTTCTTAGAGTACCCAGAGGATACTTGGTCAAAGACCGGAAGTCGTGAGCTGCTTGAGCTATATGTAAAAGAATCGTTTCTGGCCATTCCCAAGTAAATGACAATCAGAGAACTTTCCTCACTTGCGTGAACTTCTACACATGACTCCATCCTGCAAAAATTTATTAAAAATTAATATTAGATTCCTTTAGAGCTGCATACTAGCCGCATTACCGCAGGAAATTTTTTTGACTATTTCTTAACTTTTTTATATGAAGTTTTTACATTTCTTGAAAGCTGGAAATTACCCTTTAATCACAGAATATTTAATTACTTTTAAATCCGCATCGCGAATGCTTGATCACGCGACACATACATTTTTTTCTTTAATTCGTGATACGACTGAACAAAGCAAAACTATTTATTAACATTGATTTATTTCGAGTATATACTGACGTCAAATTAGTGAACGAGTACCATTCACTCTCCATCTATCAATCATCAATAGCGTTGGCGGAACTTGCGAAGTAGGACGCCTTTGTACTAAATACAGCCAACTCATTAACTCGGTATAACAATTTTTCTACTCCCCGTTCATCATCCATCTCTCTCTCTTTCTTTACACCCATTCCTTCTGCTGCCGGACCATATTCTCTAACCCGGTTACACACCTGTTGGAATCGGATCATGCGTATGCCAGAAGTTTCTCTAGAGCAGTCAAACCCATCGTCATGCTCATATTTTTGCAAATACTCTCTATTGCAGCTGAGAAAGGAACTCTTCTTTTCCGTAGTAAATCGAATGGCAGTGCTTTTGGTTTTATTGAAAATTCTTTTAACGATAATCGCCGTTATGTCTGGTGGCAATAATTCCAATGTCTTCGTGTGACATAGTCCGAAAAGCGCAAGCTATCTTCATTGCGCTTAACCGACCTACTGATTTCGCCTTATCCTCAAATTTCTTGTGTTGCAATGATGTTCGTCATATAGGTGCGGCGTATATTTGTTCTGACTGGCACACTTTAGTCAGGAAAGCGTGTCTAATCTGACTAGATCCACCTTTGTTCGTCATCATTCTCGTTAATGTAGCCGTCACCTTTGCTGCTTTTTCACAGTCTTTCTTTAAGTGGGCCGATCGTTTATCCTCCAGTCTAACGTCATACAATGAATGTAGGACAAGAAGCGATGAAGTGGGAAGTAATGGTCAAGATGGTAAAGTGGGAGGCTATAAAGCAGGGGAAGCTGAGGCAAGAGCTGGAACTGGAGCAGGAATTGGTGCTGAAACTGGAGCTGGCTATAGAGCAGGAGCTAATGCTGGAACTGGAACTGGAGCTGGAACAGAAACAGTTACTGTCCGATTAGTATTTCTTATAATAACAAGGATTTTTATTTGAACAGAAATTTGTATGTGTGAGTACCAGAGCAATGTGTATAAAATAGAAAATACCTGGTAACACAAACTCCTAACACCCGGCAATCCATCGACCGCTGCTGCCTCAAAGGTTGCAATTACCTGCTCCTGGAATTCTGAAACCGCAACTGTTGGAGGGTCTTCACCAGGTGAGATACGTGGGTCTTAACTTTTCGCGCTCTGTAACGCAACTTTCAGTGTGTTAACAACTGTGTGTAAAAAAAACATATTCGTTTTTGCTAAGACACACACAAATACCTTTAAACTTCCCCCTTTCCATTTGGTTGCGAGTATTTTGGTCCTCTTAACGAATTTAACGCTTCTGCTAACTACGACCACAACATTTGCAGCCCGTGAAGGTTGGTCGGAATTAGCTTATCTATATATATTATATCTATATATATATACATAAATATATATATATGCATATAAATATATATATATATGCACAAAATAATTTATTCCCTTAGCCGAAGTCCTGTCGCTAGTGCTATTATATTTTATAGGAAGCATAATTATTTATAATTGTATTTCCTTTAATAAATAAATTCGATGCGTTTGCATTTGATGAGTTGAGTGGCTCATAGTTCATTCATGCATACATACAAGTGGATAAAGTGTCGAATAATAAATAGAACATTGAGACATTGAACATGCGACTGCCGACGACTGCTGAAAGTCGACACTTGCTGCTGCTACGACTTATGATCAGGATCAACAGTAGCAGCGTAGCAAAAAGCAAAAAAATAAAAATGCAAACTGCTGCAGCTATTTGATTTTTGTAACTGTTTGATTTTTGCTGCCAGATGCCGCAGTCATGCTCATTTTAACAAATTTTGCGACTTCTACTACTTCGACTGCAGTTTTTTAAACACTGATAAATACAAAATATGAAAATTTCACAAAATCCTTGTAGTAATAGTAACTTTTAATACTTTCGTAAAGGATTTTAAAGCCTTCGGTTCATAGCGTTACGGCTCAAGTGGCTTACGCAAAATTGAGTTTTATAGTATATTCACAAGTTTTTCGGATTCATAATTGGCTGTAAAATATGTCAGACCAAAACCCATGTTTATTTTCGTGCAATGACACGTAAAAAAATAAGTGCAACCCTGTGCTAGCTATCATATTACTTAAATACATATTTTGACGTTAAATTGTTGAGGAATGTAAGTTTTAAATAGATTTTTATAATTTCTGTTTAGGTTATAAAGATTTGTTACAGTTTTTTTTTGTTTAGAATGAATGCAGAAGGTGCGCCAATTCACAATAGCCATGCACAATAGTCATTTACAATAAAATGACCAAATCAGCCGTTCATATGTCACTAAATTACGCAATGGGTGCTCTCGTGCCCTTTTGTATTTCGATATAGGATTTTTACAATTTGCAATCTTGCAAGAGCAATAACATTAGTATTTTGTGAATAAAGGCTAGAGACTATGTTGTGAAAATTCGCCTCAAAATAAGCGTTTTTTTGTAACATTTTCCATTATGGCCAGATCGAACAAAATAAGAATTTTTGGGCATTTTAAATTAAAATACCTAACATTTATTACGATTGCAAATTATTATATATTGGACTTTTAATATATGGCGAAACGACTTAATTCCTTTTTTATGATTTTATGGTATATTAAAACAACTGACTTTCGATCATTCAATACTTAGTAAGGTGAATTAAGACTGTTAGTTCTCAATTAATAAATGTTTTTAATCATTTGTTATTGAAATATAATTCTATTTTGCATCAAATTACAAAACGTTTCATGAAATATATTTAAATTTCGCATTCTCTTTGATTTTCATTGTTTTAAATTTTTATTAGCGACCTTGAACAGCGGCAACGAATTCCTCCGTTCACATATATTTTTGGTATAATTTCAATCTGGCCGTTCCAGTCATTCCAATTGCAAAACGTCAAAATCTACCCAATCCAGTCAACTGTCAAAGTTCGGTAGATGAGCGGCTCTCACATTTCCAGTAACAGAAGAGTTGGGGATCTCTTTATCTCTGTTTGTTTACATTCCATATACAAATACAGCTCACAGTCATTTGATATTCTCACATTAAGGGCATTCTCTTACTCTTACAACAAATTGCCCGGTGCAGAAATTGCAAAATTTATTATATTAAATTATTTGCAATGGCTGTAAAACATGTCAGATCAGAGTCGCTAGACTCTGCAATGGGTGCTCTCTTGGCCTTGCATATTTCGGTATAGGATTTTTGCATTTTGTGTCATCGTGCAATCTTGCAAGAGCAAGAGAATCCCCCTAATGTTCTACATGTATGTATGGTATATATATAAGTAACACAATTACATGCTGGCAACTTGCCGTCTTATTTCTTTATCTGCTTCACTGGCGTAGAAATCGCTTGCACGGATATAGCTGATACTATGTTCAGACCGACACTTAATCACGCGATTTCGGCTGTTGAATGGATTATCCCACTAATCTTAAAAATTTATCAAAATTTCGCCATACAAAAATGACAGTTCCAAATCATTTCATTGAAATGATTTGAAACAGATCCACGCTAAATCTCTCTGTGCGACTCTGATTTTGCGCAATCTACTTGTGAGTACTGTTACATTATCACAGCTGATTTAGACACTACATAGGGAAAAAAATGTAAACAAACAAATTTTTTTTAAGCAATGAATCTAATTTCACCTGAAAATCGACTTAACAAATGGAAAATGCATCCATTATTTCTATTATATGGAAAATATTTGAAAAAAAGACTGCTTTTATTTCAAAATACTATATGACAATCTTTTTTTTAGATAAATATTAAGCGATGTGACTTCATGAATGACAATAACAGCTGTTTTTTGATCTTTCTAACGGCAGTGAGAACACTTTTGGGTTATGAAATGCTTAAATGTAATCTAATCTTTTAAATTTTCGGTCTGAACATAGTATGAGATAACAAACGCGTTCCAGTTGTTTTGTCTTTCCGGAATTTGGCTCCAATTCGAGATACCAAGTTCAGTCAGGTCATTATCTACCTGAACTCTCCGATGGACAGGAAGATCTTTTCTTCTGCTTCCACCGGTATGTACTGAATCGAAAACATTTAAAGCTGGAGTGTCCAAATTAGATGAAATTATCTACGATTTCAAAGTTATAACTCTCTCTCAAAGTTATAACCAAGACGTAAATCCGATGTATATTTGCTTGATGACATATTTATCTCCTTCTGGAGAAAGCAGAACAAACGGCAAGTCAATGATATCATATAATATCATCGGCGTTCACCAACAGCTGTACATTGTTATAGAAGATTCTACCTTCTCTATTTACTTCTGCAGCTCGTATTATTTTCTTCAACAATTGGTTGAAAACGTTACACGAATGAAAGTTTCCTTGTCTGAATCATCGCTTGGTATCACGCAGTTGGGGGAGATCCTTCAAGATCCAGTGGAGATTTGATGTTGCTCAGCATCGAAGGCGGCTTTAAAGTCGCCGAAGAGGTGAAGTGTCTTCTTCTTCTTAATTGGCGTAAACACCGCTTACGCGATTATAGCCGAGTCGACAACAGTCGTTTCATCTTTTCGCTACGTGGCGCCAATTGGATATTCCAAGCGAAGCCAGGTCCTTCTCCTCCTGGTCCTTCCAACGGAGGGGAGGTCTTCCTCTTCCTCTGCTTTCCCCGGCGGATACTCCGTCGAATACCTTTAGAGCTGGAGTGTTTTCGTCCATTCCGACCCAGCCAGCGTAGCCGCTGTGTTTTAATTCGCTGCACTATGTCAATGTCGTCGTATATCTCGTACAGCTTATCGTTCCATCGAATGCGATATTCGCCGTGGCTAACGCGCAAAGGGCCGTAAATCTTTCGCAGAACTTTTCTCCCGAAAACTCGCAAAGTCAACTCATCAGTTGTTGTCATCGTCCAAGCCTCTGCACCATATAGCAGGACGGGAATTATGAGTGACTTATAGAGTTTGGTTTTTGTTCGTCGAGAGAGGACTTTACTTCTCAATTGCCAACTCAGTCCGAAGTAGCACCTGTTGGCAAGAGTTATCCTTCGTTGGATTTCCAGGCTGATATCGTTGGTGGTGCTTTTGCTGGTTCACAAATATACGAAACTATCTATAACTTCAAAGATATGACTCTCACCAGTGACCTGAGTGGCAAGTCGACGACTGTTTTTTTGATGACAGTAGATATTTCGTCTTGCCCTCGATCACTGCCAGACCCATTTGCTTTGTTTCCTTGTCCAGACTGGAGAAGCAGAACTAACGGCGCGGGTGTTGAGGCCGATGATATCAATATCATCGGCATACGCCAGCAGCTGTACGCCTTTATAAAAGATTGTACCTGCTCGATTAAATTCTGCAGCTCGAACTATTTTCTCCAGCAGCAAATTAAAGAAGTCGCACGATAGGGAGTCGCCTTGTCTGAAACCTCGTTTGGTATCGAACGACTCAGAGAGGTCCTTCTCGATCCTGACGGAGCTTATGGTGCTGCTCAACGTCAGTTTTGCGGGGATACAAAATTCAGACATTGCGGCATAGAGGCAGCTTCTTTTCGTGCTGTCGAAAGCAGCTTTGAAATCGACGAAGAGGTGATATGTGCCGATTCTCCTTTCACGGGTCTTTTCAAAGATTTGGCGCATGGTGAATATCTGGTCGGTTGTTGATTTGCCAGGTCTAAAGCCACAAGGTCCAATCAGTTTGTTAACGGTGGGCTTTAATCTTTCACACAATACGCTCGACAGAACCTTATATGCGATGCTGAGGAGGCTAATCCCACGGTAGTTGGCGCAGATTGTGGGGTCTCCTTTTCTTATGGATTGGGCATAGCACACTTAAATCCCAATAGTTGGGCATACTTTTGTCCGACCATATTTTGCAAAGAAGCTGATGCATGCTCCTTATCAGCTCTTCGCCGCCGTGTTTGAATAGCTCGGCCGGCAATCCGTCGGCCCCCGCTGCTTTGTTGTTCTTCAGACGGGTGATTGCTATTCGAACTTCTTCATGGTCGGGCAATGGAACGTCTTCTCCATTGTCATCGATTGGGGAATCGGGTTCGCCTTCTCCTAGCGTTGTGCGTTCACTGCCAATCAGCAGCAGAAGTGTTCCCTCCATAATTTAAGTATGCTCTGGGCAACGGTCACTAGATCACCTTTGGGGTTCTACAAGAGTATGCTCCGGTCTTGAAACCTTCAGTTAGTCGCCGCATCTTTTCGTAGAATTTTCGAGCATTACACTTGTCGGCTTGTTTATCAAGCTCTTCATACTCACGCATTTCGGCCTGTTCCTTTTTCTGTCTGCAAATGCGTCTCGCTTTCCTCTCGGTATCTATCCCATCCCGCACGTGTTGTGGTCGATTGTAACGTTGCGAGGTAGGCAGTCTCTTTTCTCTCCGCTGCGATACGGCACTCCTCGTCGTACCAGCTGTTCTTTTGCATTTTCGGAAAACCAATGGTTTCGGTTGCAGCTGTACGTGAGGAGTTTGAAATGCTCTTCCACAGCACCCTTATACCGAGTTGTTGACGAGTGCTCTCAGAGAGCAGGAGTGCAAGCCGTGTAGAAAATCGTTCAGCCATCTGTTACGATTGCAGCTTTTCGACGTCGAACCTTTCTTGTGTTTGTTGGCGTGCGTTTTCTGCTGCATAGAGGCCGGAGCGAATCGTGGCTGCGACGTGAGGGCCTCGAAGCGCACGCACATCTAAAACACTGGAGAAGTGTCTTCCGTCTATCACAACATGATCGATCTGGTTGGTGGTCTTTCGATCCGGAGACAGCCAGGTAGCTTGATTAATCTTTTTATGCTGGAATCTAGTACCAAAGATAACCATATTTCGGGCCCCGGCGAAGTCGATCAGCCTCAACCCATGTGGTGATGAATTTACCGAATATAGTACCAAAGATACCTTCTTTGCTCACCCTGGCGTTAAAGTCGCCAAGCACGATTTTGTCATCGTGGCGGGGCAGCACTCATAGGTGCGATCCAAGCGCTCATAGAAGGCATCTTTGGTCATATCGTCCTTCTCTTCCGTCGGGGCATGGGCGCAAATCAGCGATATGTTGAAGAACTTCGCTTTGATGAGGATTGTGGCTAGACGTTTATTCAACGGAGTGAGTGATAGTACTCGGCGACGGAGTCTCTCTCCCACCACGAATCCCACACCAAACTTGCGCTCCTTTATATGGCCACTGTAGTAAATGTCACAAGGATCTACTCGTCTCTGTCTTTGCCCCGTCCATCGCATTTCTTGGACGGCGGTGATGTCAGCCTTTGTTTTTACAAAGACATCAACCAGCTGGGCAGCGGCACCTTCCCAATTAAGGGACCGGACATTCCAGGTGCATGCCTTCAATTCGTAGTCCTTATTTCGTTTGCCATGGTCGTCATCAAAAGGGGGGTCTCTCATCCGAGGCTGTTGTTTTTTTTCATTGGGGGTGTTTTTTTTATGTGTCGGGTCCCAAACCCAGCGCACAACCCAATGCAGGGGATGTTTTGCCTTCTCACGTTAGCTCGCCTTCAAACGGATGTTCTTAAGCTACCCAGAGGATACTTGTTCAAAGACCGGAAGTCGTGAGCTGGTTGAGTCATATGTAAAAGAATCGTTTCTGGCTATTCCCAAGGGAATGGCGATCAGAAAACTTTCCTGACCTACGTGATATTTTACACATGACTCCATCCTCCATCGAAATTTGGTCGATACTAAATTTTGCAAGTCTAAGGATTTACTAATAAGATCCAATCAGTTTCTTGACAATGAACTTCAATCTTTCACACCTTAAGACCTTATATGCAATATTAAGCAGGCTTTTTCCACTGTAACTGACGCAGATTATGGTGTTCCCTTTTCTGTGGATTGGGTAGAGGCCACTTAGGTTCCATATCCGACCATATCTTGCAAAGAAGCTGATACACGCTCTTTGTCATTTCTACGCCGCCGTGTTTGAATAACTCGTCCGGCAGGCGGATAATTGTTATTTGAACCTCATCATAGTCGGCCAATTGAAGATATATTCCATCGTTATTGATTGAGGAATCAGGTTCGCCATCTCCAGATGTTACACTTTCACTGCCGTTCAGGACACAAACACAGGCATAAGGCTGAAGAAGTGTTCGCTTCATACTGCAGTATACTCTGAACATCAGCCACCAGATCACCACTTTGGATCCAACAAGAGCATGGTCTTGAAACCTTCTATTGATCGTCGCATCTTCTCGTAGAAGTTTTGAGCATTACTCCTTTCAGCCAACTTCGCAAGCTCTTCATACCCACACACATTGGCCTCTTTCTGTTTTTGTCTAGATATGCATCTAGTTTTCCTCTTCAACTCTCGGTATCTATCTCATCTCGCTCATGTACTGGTCGACCGCAACATTGCGAGATAGGCTGCCCGCTTTCTCTTTAAAGCGAATCTACAGTCCCAATCGCGGTCGCGTATTTTTGCTATTTTTTTGTTTAGTGTTACGAAATCTACATCATGCAGATTGTTCGTCGGGTTGCAGCGTGATTCAAATCAATAGTGGCAAAGTGCAAAACCGTTAGAAGATACAGCCCAGAATAATTTACAAAGAAATAAGGTGCATGTGTTATTGGTGCTACTACATACACAAAGCAATTAATACGCTAAAGATAAGTACACCCATTTCAATCGGAAAAGAATTTACAGTATTGTTCTTCAAATGAAAATTCTAAAATTTTTTCGATATTTATTGCGGATTAAAAGATCAAGATTTTAAAGAAAAGCGGAATACAATCTGGAAAATGTATATGAAATTACACATTTACTTAACAAGTGCATGAATAATGCATAATCGGTTGACTCCGTCAACGAACAGTTGACTTAGAACGAACAATAATTTGTGAATTAAAAATAGGCAATACATAATGAAAAAAAAATTTCTTTTATATCCATTTACTAAATGTTTCGGTAAGTGTCTCTTGAGGGTATGTCCCGTTTTGATTGTTTGGTTGTAAAACTTCAAGCAACTTTCGCCGACAATTTTTTTCCATTTCTTGCATATATGGCACTGTGCAACGCGCATTCCTATTCTTTCTTTAACTTGGCTAACTTATTCGACGTACTTTTACTTATTTTATTTCATTTTTGCAAAACGTGCAGCCATATTAACTATATCGTATTATATTATCAAAGCTGAAGACAACCCAACTGTAATTCTTTAGTAAATCATATATTCCAAAACATTTTCATATGCGTTTTTCTCGAACGCAGGAACTCGTCCTTCGTCTTGTTATAGCACTTTAGCAGTAAGAGGGATGGGCTTCTGTCCAAGTTTTTCTTTTGCTTTTCATTAATATATATATGTACATATATCATTTTGGTTAGTACGTAACTCCTTCTTTCCGTAAAGAACCTAACTGTCAGATGGTTCCTAACCAAATATTATCATTTTTCAACATGTTGCCCATAAGTGGTTAGGTGCTAATCATATATTTAGAGATAGGCCTGAAATGACCTTTTACTTCATGGAAATCAGACTTTCTAAAATTTTATGACTTACAGCCCTATTCTCATGCCCTCACAAAAGTGATGTTTCTCACTATAATGAGGGTTACCTTATTCTGGCGAAAATTCAAAAGCTCAAATGCTCACTATTGTCACAAATATCTGTGACGTGTGAAAGCAGCCATCATAATAGAAAACATCTGTGTTTGTTTTGACTTAAATCAATATTTATAATTAATTGAGAATTGTGTTATAATTAGCATGGAGGAGCTATTCTTTGTATATGCAGCAATTGTTGAGGAGGAGGAATCGGCGGGTAGAAGGAAAGTGTTGAAGGGCTTGCGAGACAAAAGCGACACTTTTTCTATGCAGGACACAACATTCATTAACACATTTCGATTCCCAAAATCGATATGTAAATTACTTATAAGTGAATTGGTGCCGCATGATGTAAAAATATACCTTTTGATCTGCGGTTCCTGGCGTGCTTATATTTTTACGGGCATGGCTCTTACCAAAAATGCGTTGGTAATAGCTATATGCTCTCTATGAGCCAGCCCTCTGTCTCTAGAGCTCTGCACTTCATATCAAAATTAATTGTGGATGTTAAGGGCAGTGAAATTCATTTCCCTTCAAGCGCGCAGGATGTTTCGGATACAAAGAAGGGGTAAGATAAATAAATAAAAATAAATATAAATAAATAAATAAATTTTTTCTTAAAGATTTTACACGAAATTTGGTATCAAGGGCACAATCGGCGCAATCGATTGTACCCATATTGGGATTGTTTCACCCTCAAGCACGGACGCCACTACTCCTCTCTCACTTTTCATTAACCGGAAAGGATTTTACAGCCTTAATGTAGAAGCAGAACGTAATGTTCTATATTACACAAACTATTTACCAATCTTTCTATTAATACATATGTACATATGTATTTGCATTTTTGGCAGGTTTGTGATCATCGACTTCTGTTCACCGCTGTCAACGCTAGATATCCCGGGTCTTGCCATGATTCTGGTATTTGGACCACGTCGCCAACACGTATGCACCTCACAAATACCTATAGCACGCAAAGTGATTCGTGGTTGTTAGGTGACCAAGGATATCCATTGGAGCCATGGCTGTTAACGCCAGTCGCTGAACCTTCAAATGCAAGGGAAGTGCGTTACAATAAGTTGCACGCCAAAGCACGTAATACCATTGAGAGAGCCTTTGGTGTTTCGAAGTCACGATTCCGGTGCCTCTCAAAACACCGCATTCTTCATTACAGCCCTGAAAAGGCGTCTTTGATTATTTACGCGTGTACAATTCTTCACAACATTTTACTGAAGCATGGTGTGGCTGCAGACCTTGGCTTCGAAGAAGTTTTAGAAGAATCACAAGACACCGAAATTGTTTTCGAAAACCCCAATTTTAGGGAGGGTGCTAGAGTAAGAGAACGTTACATCATGTCTTTATAATATACATACATATGTTTGTATATATTTCCAGTGGCGTTATGTACTATAAATATATATATATATATATAAATATATATACATATATACATATATGTAAGTTACTTCTGTCTCTGTACATTTTACTTCCTCTAAGAATGAATAAAAAGACATCTACATATGTTTAAATAATTCATTTTATTTTATTTAATTTTTTTGCATTTTTGTTTAATTTTTTTTTTATTTTTTTACATTTTTATTTCATTTTTTTAATTTTTTTACATTTTTATTTCATTTTTTTTTAATTTTTTTTTATTTTTTTACATTTTTATTTAATTTTTTTAATTTTTTTACATTTTTATTTAATTTTTTTTATTTTTTTACATTTTTATTATTACTTATCTAATTTTTCCGACAATTTAGCCATAACCTCTGACAGCGAGGTTAGTGCTTTTGTCAATTGGGTCAGCACCCCTGTCATCTGCACATTTTGCTCTACAATTGTCCTTTGTAGAGCAATGGCCTCCTCCTCTCGCTTTTCCCGATCCTCCATTTTCTTTAGCACTGTCCCAAGCATCTTCGCAGGGCCTCCACCAGTCGCTTGCGCATGTGCCTTCAGCTTGCGCGCTCGCGATCGCAACTGATGTTTCCAATGCATCAATGACTATGGAACATATGTATTTTAATAATGTGAAACATACACAAGCATTTATGAACTTACCTCCCTCCACTTGGCTGCCGACCGAGTTGGGCCTCTTAAGGCATTTAAATTATCTGCTAACTCCGACCAAAGTATTTGCAACCCTTGAGGGTTGGTCGGAGTTAGCTTCCCCCGTTGCAACTCAGGATGCTGCTTGCAAAACATTTTGTAATGACGCAGCTGCTCCTGAGTTGTCCTTTCCGTTTTTGTACGCCTAGGAATATATGAAATTATTGTATATATATATATATTTAAAATTTGCAAAATTACTTACATATGCTGATTATCCATTGTTGTGTACGTTTTTGTTTGCTTATTTTTCATAAAACAGCTGTTTGACAGCTAAAAGCTTTTTACCTCACGTGGTGACTTTTTAAAGCTATTTTCTTATGAGGTTTGAGCAAGAATAGCCTCACAAAATATGCCTCACAAGAAATCTCTCAAATTTTTCCTCTCAACTCAGTTGAGAGGTTTTTTCAGAATAGGGCTGTTAATAGCAAAATCAGTTATTTTTGATCACTATGCGTGTGCTATGGTTGTTATATTAAAATTCGAGCGTTACGGTAACATTTTTTTTAAATTTCGATATGGCAATTTCGGCAAATCAGCTGCGTTTAGTTTAACTTGTATAAACATAGTGAGTATCTGTAAATATTAAGAAAATGAAAATATTATAACTAAAGTCGCAAATGTTTGGACACATAAATATATTGTGAAATTGGTTTAAGAGTATTTATCTTTTTAAAAAAACTAAAGCTATGGGTAAGTAAAGGAATTCCGCGACAGTAATGCAACATAAAGCATTACTCTGTCAGAAAGAAAACTATTTTGGCAACAACGTAATAAAAAATATTTACCTATATGGACCTTTCAAAAGTTGCGAAGAATTGTGTTATAAGGTGTATATTAATATGTATTAATAATAAACTTTGTAGAGCAATTGTCCACACAATTTCTCGTGCGTTGTTCAATATTTTCGTAAGGTAATATAATCAAATCCATATGTAGTTATTGAATGTGTATACATATGTATGTATTATATGTATGTATGTAGACATATTTTGTTAATACGTAAAAATATAAATTATTATATTTGAAACGAGTATCACCTATTTAAAATGTGGCTTCCTTGATTTGCAATTATAAGGTCATGATACTATACCGCTCTACATATATACATATGTATATACATAGTATTTGGTTATATGAATATGCATACATACCATGTATGTATATAGATACAAGTGTTTATACATACACATGTATACATAAGTATGTAAGATGATGGAATAAGCGGTATGATGAGTTCCTTTTATACACACATATATATATTTTTTTGTCTAAATGATATTAATTTTTAGTCTTCAAATATAAATAGTCTACTTAATTAAAGACACCTTACCACATTAAGTATTAACCCGTCTAAGGGCCATCGTAATTCTAGCATATCATTCGGATGTCAGGGGACATTCAAATGTATTAGTAATTACGTTGAATTGAAATATTTTCGCGCAACTTTTTGAGAAATGCATATTTCGCTAATGTTTTCTATTAAAATAGCTCAAGAAATCAGATCAAAATGTTGTATAATTACTAAGAGATTTATACAAATAATGTTGGAGTTTCGTGTCAGTCAAGAACAGGCACAATTCCGATTTCTTTGGCGCCGATTTTGAAGGTACCGTTAGAAAGAGGAAGTCCTGATTAAAAAATATGTAGGGTCATAGGTACCGCAAACGCTTAGTTTACGAGATATTCGACTTTAAATTTCAAAAATTCGCGAAGTTCGAACATTTCAAGGAGTTATTTCACCACATTAAACACACTTTATTCACATTTTTCTCTTCAAATTAATTAAATTACACTACAATCTTTTAAATAAATCCACATTTTACACTTTTAGCAGGTTTTTTACCTAAAAAATCTTTATTTTAAAAATTACATTTTACACTCGTTTGAACCTAATTTGTTTACCAAAAATTACGACGAAATGGAGCGCTGCCATGTGATGATAAGGCAATTCGCTGAAATTCTTCTTTTTCGCAAAAATTGCTCTATTCATGCATATGGATATTTTCGTTTTTAAATTTATTAAGCAAATAAGTAATATTATATACGTCTATTAGTAATATTATATAATAATACTATATATACATACATATGTATAAGTAATATTATATAATAATAAAGGGTAAAGTATACAGTACAATACGAAAACTTAAATTTTGTTTCAATATGAGTGCATGATAACCAAAAAATATAACTTCTTTAATCACTTCATAATAACCACTCTATATATTTTTTTTATTTTTAACGCTGAAAGGAGTAATACGCGAAAGTACTTCAGTCAGCCCGGGTATTCGCTCGGCCAGGGCTATTTTTTAGAGAGCGGCCTAAGGCCGCCAATGCAGAATTGAGTACTACGCGGAAATACTTCAGTCACCCCGGGTATTTGCTCGGCCAGGGTTATTTTTTTAGAGCGCGGCCGAAGGCCGCCAACGCAGAAAGGAGTACTACGCGGAAGTACTTCAGTTACCCCGATATGATATAAATTTTACAATATTATCATAGATTTTTTACTTATTTGTTTTTATTGAACATAAATCGCATATTATACATATACATATGTATGTATGTATATGAAAAAAGTTTTCACAACTTAATATTATAACTTGAAAAATGTTGGAAAGTATTGGGGAATGTTTAGTTTAGTATCCCATCTTGAAGAGGTTTTGCGCAAAGGGGGAGGGGGCTGGGGGCCTAGGACCACGGGGGGCTCTAGGGCAGCCTCCTGAAAATGGTGTAAAATCGTAGTTTTTCCATACAATTTTCACTAATTATTATAAAATTTATGTATTTTTACGCATAGAGTGACTCTATGTTTATTATTTTTATTATTTCAATGAATTAAAGTGGAAATCCTCTTTATTTAAATAATAAAAACACTGAAAATTAAAAATTGTATATGTATCGGTAATAATGCATACAAGTAATTGAAGTACCAAGGTAACCCAACCAACCATTTATACAAGACCACCTAAATAATAAAATTGGGTTTTCATCGCGCGATTTTTTTTTTCAAATTTTGAATATATCTTCAGCATAATATACTACATTGAAACAAGCGCCGCAGTATATAAGACCTACCATTTTGATTCGTTGGGTTATTACTGTCTTCCTTTTGTGCTTATTTGCTTAGTCGTTTGACAGTTCATATTCAGTAATTTTGCTTACATTTCAAGGAACAGTATGACACGTAATTGAAAGCTGTTTTATTTATTAAATTGTACATAAAATTGCAACTTAAAATTCATAATTTATCATTAATTCAATTAAATATATTTCAAAGAATGTGTGTGTGTTAAATTGGTTAAATTTTTTGTCATTGTTTGAGCAAATGTGAAAATGTGCGTTTTTTGCTTACTTATATCTAAAAAAAACAAATTAACATTTAACTATAAATTTACATAAGGGGTATTCTCTTGCTCTTGCAAGATTGCAGATTGCAAAAATACTATACCGAAATATACAAGGGCACGAGAGCACCCATTGCAGAATCTAGTGATATATGAATGACTGATTCAGTCAAATTATTGTGAATGACAATTATGCATGGCTATTGTGAATAAGCGCACCTTCTGCATACATTTTTAACAAAAAAAAAACTGTAACAAATCTTTATAATTTAAATAAAAATTATAAAATCTATTTTAAACTTACCTTCCTCAACACTTTAACGACGTAATATGTCTTTATGTAAAAAGGCAACAACAACAGGGTTGCAATTTTATTTTTGGGTTTTGGTCTGACATATTTCACAGCCCTTGCAAATATTTTTCTGCGTGTGTTTGTTGTTGTGCCGTTGTAAATCTGCAATGCTTGCACCGTGCACCGAGATTTGCAAGAGCAAGAGAATACCCCTATTTAAACCAAAGTTTAATTCATTGGCTATCCGTGCTATATAAATTTAAAAAAATTCGTGCACTCATTTAAGAGGAATAAGCAGTGAAAATGAGATACTAAACTAAACCCAACCCAAAGTATTTTTTATTATAATTAATATAGAAAAAAAAAATCACGCAAAAAACAAACAAAAAAAAAATCGTTAAGAATCCTACAAATTTGGTGTTTAAGATGTGGCAACGCTCGTTTTCCTCATAATTGTAAACAATCTAACCTTTGCAACGATTGTGATAAGTGATTTTTAAATTAATAAATTTAGGTAAAATATTACAAAATAAAAGTGAAATGTGAACTTATTTCAATGTTTAAAAGTGTATATTTAAATATAGCAAGTGAAAAATGTAAAAAAAATGTTTAAACTTAGAGAAATACCATGTGTTTTTAATGCAAATTTTTGAAACTTTAATCGTGAATGTTTTGAAAAATATAAGTTATTTTAATATTATTTTTGGATATTCCTCCTCTGGAGAAGCTCCCCTATCCGCACATACCCTATTTATACGGAAATTCGTTTTTTTTACCCCTCCGCCAAAGTAATCGGAATCATGCCCAAGAACATCTGGGGAATAGATTATGTAATAAATTACACATTCCAGATGTGGATCGAAGAAAACGAGACTTATAGTATGTTGTGACAGGAAAACATCTGGTGGCAGGCGAAAAATAAATTATTATTGTCAAACATGCACCAACCAGCCCATAGTGCACATTTGGGAGTACTTTAAAATGTATCATAGTGCGCAAGATTATAAATAAAAATATTGATATTCTTACAAATAAACATTAGTCGATCTCAGTGCATGTCTGAAGTTTGTTGCCTGCAAAGTCTGATCGGCATGTTGTTTAATCCTCGACGTAGTTGATTCTATTGGGAAGCGGTTTCGCTCCAAGCAGATGACTGCAGTGATGCGAAAGCAACCCAGCAGAAGCAGCTTGCAGAATAGTTCATTTATGCTCCTTAACTGGGAGTTCTTCGATAGGAGGCATCCTGTCGTGGTCCAGAGTGCAGTGTTATGACATGTTTGTGACTTCCTTCTCTACGTTTCGCTGCATCCAGGTTACCGTATTGGTGCGGCGCAGTTAGGGACCGGTTGACCGATTGCCTTGTACGTAGCCAACATCGCTTTTTGTGTTTTTGCATGGGTGGCAACGTGAGGATTTTGTGGTGGCACACAAATAAGTAGCCGTTTACGCTTGAGACCATGCCATCGATTCCATTGCTCGACGTCATTATCGTGCATTCATTATCGCAGTTCATTGTTCACCTCTTCAACCCTGGAAGGACCTTGAAAAGTATTTTTCAATCAAGATGATAATGAGCGGATGGTCTATTGAGATTTTTGGTAAAGGTCACCTGGTTATGCTGTTTATCAGACAAATATTAGCTAATCTGATGTCAGTCGAGCTACTACAGGTGGAGGTTTCGTCATTCATAGTGCAAAATGTCGAATCGTCTATCTGTTCCGCCAGCTCGATCCCCGCACGATTGTATGACAGGCAGCGGTGCTAAAGATCTTGGTCCGCGTTAAAGTCGCCAAGTACCAGTCGGATAGCTTGTAGGGCAACAAGTAACTGAGATAATGTATATACTATATATTTTGAGTTCGACATCGCTTGATCGGATAGCTATACCCTGAAATTCTATTGCACGGTGTGATGCAAAATGAAGGCTAAACCACTATCACGCTCACGAATTTTACGTATAACGTTGAAACCTACACATATCGGGAGTTCTAAGCGGCTCTTCAGCTTAGTTACTAGGACCGCTGCTGTCGACATGATTTCCCGGCTCATAAATTCAACTATCTCTTTGATCCTGCTCGATGGTCTGTTTCAGTTCATTTGTAGAAATCGTGTTTGTCGTTGTAACTTCATAGTGATCCTGGAAGGGACGAACGCCATTTATGCTCGTGCAGCCAATGGCAACGAATGGCACACTCCACTCATGTATGTAATGTGCGCAGGCCCGAACACGTCAGGAAATGATAGCAGCCAGAGCAGGAATTGCACTTGACAAATTTGATATTTCGACGAATTACGGCCCGACACCGGAACAGGCGGTGCAAGGAACCAGGCCTTGTGGCCCTCTTATCGGAGAGGGATGAAGGTTGTTGGGAGTTGTTCAGACTGGGAGTCATACAACGTAATTGCGCTCCTTGGAACCGTAGAGATTTCTTGTTAGCCGCTAAGCTGGAGTGACCGCGCATTGCCCGAACTGGGTAATGCATTAGTGCGTTGGTAGCTATAACATATTACCGACCTCACGGCAGCTGGGTCTGATTAACCGGAACGGTCAACTGCTGTGTAGGTGAGACACCTAAGGAGAACTCGACTAGCTTAAATTTTGAGAATATTTTTCGTTTCTTATTCTTTCAAATACTTTATGATTTCTTGTATATATTGTATAATAAAAATATACATGTTTGAACCTAAAAACATTAATTTTACTTATTTATTTATTTAACGCCAATCCACACTATACATCAAATAACAATTATGATTCTAAATAAGACATCAGGCTTAAACATAGAAAAGTAGGAATTAAACAAGTAACCTAGATCACATTGGCTTCCCGTTTATTACGCTTATTGATCTCCGTTGTTGTTGTTGTTTTAACGGGATACTAATCCCCGTTTGGGTGGTAAGTATCATTTGTGTTGTCGACGTCATCTAACGGTAGGCCCAGGAAACGTGCTGTTTCGACGGGGTCGAACCAGAGGGAGGAGGGTGTTAGATGTGTGGAGTTTGTAGGGCATGCAAAGAGGTAGTCAGTGTCATGCGGAGACTCGTTGCATGCAGGACATACATTAGGTATGTCAGGGTCTATTCTGGATAAGTAGGAGTTTAACCTGCTACAGTATCCAGAACGAAGTTGCGCAAGGGTCACTCGCGTTTCTCGCGGCAGCTGGAGCTCTTCGTCTGCTATAGGTCATGGTTTGACTCCAAGAACGCCATTCACGGGAAGGGAGTCGGTGAAGGTGTTGATGGCTCCACTGTGAATGGCGGTCAGTACCTGTCGAAAGTCAGTTGCTTCCGAAGTCCGGTCGGCGTACTGTACGATGTCGTCGACCGTACCGTTAACAACAACAACATGTCGTCGACGTAGTCCAGGAAAGACCTTTTGATGCTCCTAGGAAGCGGTTCCGCTCCAAGCAGGTCGCTGCAGGGGTGGTTTCTGCGAAAACATCCCAGCAGGAACTGCCTGGAGAGGGGTTCATTATGCTCCTTAACTGGGAGCATAAGCGTCTCACCATGTAGATGTTCGATGGGAGACATCAGAAGGCATCTAGTCGCGGTCCGGAGGGCAGTATTTTGACAGGTCTGTAATTTCCTCATCTGCGTGCCACTGCATCCAAGCGAGCATATGGGTGCTGCGTAATTGAGAACCGGCCGGCCGATTGCCTTGTATGTTGCCAACAACGTTTCTTTGTCTTTTCCCCATGAGCTGCCGGCTAGCGACTTGAGGATTTTGTTGCGGTTCTGCACTTTGGCGATAATCGCGGTCGTATGGGGAGAGAAGGAGCATAGACTATCGAGGGTTACACCTAAAATCTTAGGGTTATTGACAGTCGGAATTTTGATGCCGTCGACTGCAATATTAAGTTCAAGTCTATACTCCTGGTCGCTGTGGATTTGGTGGGGGAGAGTGTTAAGTTACGTGCAGTGAGGAAACGAGAAAGGTCGGTGAGGCCAATACGGTACATCATCAGCGTACGAGGTTATGAAATCCCTCTCTGGTGGTTGAGGAAGTTTCGAGATATAGAAGTTAAACAGTAACGGGGAGAGGACACCACCTTGCGGAACCCCCTGTTTAATTCTTCTAACTTTAGATGTTTCACCTCGAAATAGTACGGATGACTGACAACCGTTCAGTTAGTTCATGGTCCACCTCTTTAGCCCTGGAGGGAGAGTGGTTTTTTCAATGTCCTACAGTAGCGTTGTGTGATTGACCGTGTCAAAAGCTTTTGACAGGTCCAACGCTACGAGGATCGTTCTTTCGCAGGGTGGTTTCTGGTTGAGGCCACGAACTATCTAGGCGTTTATGACGCTAAGCGCTGTGGTGGTGCTGTGCACTTTTCGGAATCCATGCTGGTGGCTGGCTAGGCTCAGGTGGTGAGTGAAGGTCGGGAGTAACAAGGCCTCAAGTGTCTTCACTACTGGGGAGAGGAGAGTTATCGGACGATAAGATTCCCCTTTGTTGGCGGGTTTTCCGACTCTCCACACATCGGGTATGTGAAGAGTGGTCAGCGACAGGTTGAGGACGTTGGTGAGATATCTTACTCCCGTCGAGCCTAGATGCTTTAACATTAACACATCGTTTAGATTTGTCTACCAAAGGGTGCAGTGTAAACTGCCGGCTAAAGTAGCTCGCGCACTTCTTCGAGTCCGAAGAGGCATGACCATTGAATTGAACTTCAACTCGGTCGTTGTCTCTTCGGGTTAGACAAAGCTTTGACAGTAGCCCAAAGCTTACTCACACCGGTGGAGAGGTTGCAGGACTTCAGATGCTCTATCCATTTCGTCCTCTTATGCTGGTTTACCAAATAAATCCGAATCTCCAAATTGAGATCCCTTATTCGGGGATCCCCGGGATCGGCATGGCGTAAGGTATCGTGTCATTAGCTAAAACGGCTGCTTCGGCTGGGAAATTGGGGCGGATTTCCACTATTCTTCCAGCCGGGATGAAGCGAGCGGTATCTGCTGCGATCACCTTGCGGAATTGACGTTCGCCAACGCATACGTCCGTAGGAATAGGTAGAGCGTCGAAGGTGCTCTCAGTAAATTCTGTGAAGCCGACCCAATTAGCTTTGTTAAAGTTAATGAAGGTGCGGTTGTCCACAGAAACAAAATCAGGAGGTTTCTCGATCGAGATAATTATGGGCAGATGGTCTGATGCGAGAGATAGCATAAGTCGCCAGGTTATGCTATTTATCAGACCACCGCTAGCAATGGTAATATCAGGCGAGGTGTTACAGGTGCCCATAACTCTGGTGGGGGCTTCGTCATTCATTGTGCAGAATGTCCAATCGTCAATCTGTTCCGCCAGCTCCATCCCCCTACGGTCGTTTGACAGGCAGGAATGCCAAAGATCGGGGTGCGCGTTAAAGTCGCCTAGTAGCGCACCTATATTCGGGTGATATCCTGTAGGGCAACATGTAGGCAACATGTCGATTAGACAATACTGCACAGTGTTGTGCAATATGAATGCTAGGCCACCACCACTATCTTGCTCGCGATCTTTACGTATAACGTTGAAACCGGCACAACTCAGGAGATCTGAGCGGCTGTTTAGCTTGGTTTCTTGGACCGCAGCTATCGATACACGTTCCCAATTCATTAGTGCAACTCTCCCCTCGATCTTGCTGTGGAGTCCGTTGCAGTTAAATTGAAGTAGCCGAGTTTGTCGCGGGTGTCCGTGGGTGATCCGGGGGGTGAGGGAGTGACGTGTAGGTGGTGGTTGTTGCAGCTGCAGAACCCGCAGGGGCGTTTGTCCCGCTGGGGTGTTGATAGGCGACGCCTCTGTTGTGAGTTGCGGGGGCAGACTCCTTCAGCATGGGGCAACGTAGGTTTCACTCCACTCACGTGTGGTGCGCAGGCCGGAACACGCTGGGAAGTGACACCAGCCAGTGCAGGAGTTGCACTTGACTGATGTAACGTTCCGACGTATGACGGCCTGACACACGGAACAGACTGTGCGAGGAACCAAGAGCTGCTGATTGGAGCTCGCACGAGAATTGAAGCGGGATGAAGGTTGGGAGGGAGACAAGTCAGAGCGGGAGCTATGTTGCTTGATTGCGCTCCTAGGGATCGTGGAGGACCTCTGTTGGCCACTCGGGTCGAGTGGCGGGGCGGTGCGCGAACTAAATGCAGATTGCACAGCCGTAGAGGTTTGAGTCGCAGTATTGCGCAGTCAACATGGAACCACGTAACGCGTGGTCCACTCCCCATGAGTGTTAAGGCCAGAACAGGTCTTAAGATGGCTTCATCCATTGCGTGTATTGCACCTGACCGAGGTGGAGTTTGGATGGAGCCGTTTTGCGCATACGCAGCAGAAAAATTCCTCCGGGCGCGGGTTTGACTCAATGCCAGCACGAGTCAGGAGGATACGGAGCAACCCTTCTGCAAGGCGTTGCTCTAATGACGACACACACAATAAATTTATCAAACTTCGACTCGAATTTCGCTTGACAGTTTGATGAGTAAATTTTCATACTTATCGAGGGACTCGTCGTCTGTGACCTCACTGTCATCCTCATCTAACTCAGAGTCTCGCTTGGCATCTAATATCCTTACACTCACCTCGCAAAGACACTTGTCGCATTTTCAAACTGTTTTATTTTTTAAGACTTTATTAGCTGTAGCCCTAAATTCTTCGCTGCTAAGTCCGGTACCCCGAGCGTGATGCCAGTAGCTGCATTGAGCACATTGAATGCTGCTGGAACCTTCTCGATTAACCTTAAGACAAGCCCCGCAAGCACATTTGCTGGTTGACTTTTTAGGAGGCATAATCACCGTATTTATTGTTCACCTCGATTACTTTCACCTAACTTAACAAATTGTTAAGTAATTAAATTTAGATTAGGTAATTAAATTTAAATATTTACAAAAAAAAAAAAAAAAAAAACAACTAATAATTGATCGGCACAAAATTTAGCACATGTTTACTTTTAGCCCTCGAGCGGAAAAAAATTCCTTTAGCGGCAGGATCATTCGTGATGTTTTGATATTGTCTCGACAATGACTGAACGATAGAGCGTAAACGTACACATGAAGATAAATTGCAGTAATCTACTAATAAGTGTATTTCATACTCAATTATAGCAATTTCTAAATTAAATAAGAAGAATAAGAAAATATTTTTTTACTCGTATTATTATTGTTTTTTAATTATGTTTGATATTTCAATTTACCATATTCATTTCTTTTAGTTTCAGAAATGGCTTTGAATGCAGATACCAATTATCAGTCCTTAAATGAAGGTAATCCTTTTAAAAAGGAAAGTGAAGACTTTCATATTCAAGATCATGACGATACACCAGGAGATAGTGGAATTATGATACATATGGTTCCCGAAACAAATAAAGGTAAAATTATTAATCTATTGGATATGAAGCTATTTATGCGTAGTAATCAATTAATGTACTGCAAATCAATAAAGTTTACATGCACCTAGTTCTAATAAATTACGACACGTTTATTTGATTTAAAATTAATAAATTTTCAGTCTATCCATTTAAAAAGATGTATACTTAATATTAAATATAGCATATCTAAATTTTTTTACACAAAAACAATTAAGCCTATAGTTTAAAATGCGCCTAGTTTATATCAAAAAAGTTTACATACACTAATGATTATCATTTCATTCATGTTGTTGCAATTATTGCCCCCAGATGTCAACGGATGTTCCCCACTCAATGTCTAGTATTATTTCCGGATATTTTGACCCCCTAAGTCCATAAGACAGTTTTTAGGCACTCTTTTGATGAATTTGGATGTTTTCGAATACGGTTTTCCAATAAGTTCCAGATATGTTGAATAGGATTAATGTCTGGTGATTGCAGGGCATATGGAGTTATTTTCAATTCCATAACAACCCTTCACGTACAAAATACGATATGTAAAACTACTACAAAATATAAAAAGTGTAAATTTTTAACTAGAATCAAAAGCTGAAATGTAATGGCGAACAACTTCCTTCCCTCCTTGTTAAGAAAGGCGAAGTTCGGGTATAACCGAACATTTCATATTCTTTCCACTGGCAAGGATTACAATCAGGGAAATAGCTTCAGTTGCGTAAGGTGTGTAAGTTATATGGGGTAGAGCAAGTTTCACCAGAAAGTAGCTTTGTGTATGTTCGATTCTCTTCAATCACACGTGAGTTACATATATAAATATCCAACAAAAAACATTAAAAATTATAAATTTGCTGAATTTTTTAACAAAACAAAATCACTTTGTTCACAATATTTCTTAGAACCTGAATAACTTATTAAGTTAGAAGGTTATTACCTTTAGTCAGCATTTAAGTAAATATGATTTATAAGCAAATGCATACTTTATTGGAAAACATATGTAATAAGCAAAATAAGTAATTATGACTTGAACTTGAATCTTTATAATTAAAAAATTGAAAATTCAGTCTGATTTAACCATCCAAACCAACTGGTACCTTTTTAGTTTTTAATTCGGTTATAACTTTTTAAAAACGCACGAACGCGAACTTGAAAAAAAAATTGACGCAGTCGGTAGGATCTTTAAAAAGTGTAAAACAATAACAATAATAATAAGTGATACACACCGTTTTCAGTAAAGAAGAAAAAAAATAGTCGTCACCGAAAGCCGTTAAACACTTTTATATAACCCCCAATATAATTCTGTGATTCTGTAGCCAACTAAGGAGTTGACCAAACAATAATAAAATAATAATAGCAACAAAAATTTTTTCTAACTGTTTACAGAAATTGGCACACCGAAGGTGTAGTGAACATTTTTTGTGAAAGTGAAACTTAATTTTTATGAAGTTGACACAACACTAAACGCTTATATTGTGTAGTCTAAAAAGTTTTTCCGTATTTTGACAATAGATATCGTTGCAGTCATATATCTCCAGTGATACCAATCACATTGTGTCATACCATATAGTGTTGGATATGTAAGATTTTAGCTTCATTTAAACAAAAAAAAATTAAATTTGGGGAAGTTAAAACAAAGTAACAGCTGTTTAAAAATGAGTGAAAATAATGAAGAAATTCGCTATAATTAGAAATTTTTATATGAAAAAAGGGAAGAAGTTTACGGAGACGGTGATGTATCAGTTCGTGTAGCACAACAATGGTTCGCTCGCTTCCGTTCTGGAAATTTCGATTTAGACTGATGAAAGTTTTACACTGATAGAATAATGTGTCTAGCGGAAAATGGCAAACATGGAGGAGCAGACTCAGATGGCAGCTGTGGATTTGGTAGAAGAACTTGACCACAGGGAGCAGCAAATAGAACAAATGTGGCAAGCCTACCTTTAATTGAGAATTAAAATGGAAGAAAGTAATGGCAGCAGGTATGCCTTGCTGAAAATCGTTAACGATCTGCCCATCCTTACGAGAACAGGAGTAATCACAATCAACTCTTTCCTCAGTATCACTGAGAACCTACTATCACCTATCCATAACAGCGTCCTGCAGAAAGAACTGACCACAATAATCATCTATCGGACAATTCAAGGAGAGGCAAAAGATACAGTCATCAACATCCCACATCCAGATAATTGGCAGCTAATTAAAGAAACTCTAAGGCTAAGATATAGACCGGACGTGAAGCCGCACGATCTGTATAAAAGGATCGAGAACCTGAAGGTGAGTTCAGTTAATGAACTTATTAGAAAAGCAAAGAAAAAAGTCGGACGAATTGACAGTTTAGTATAGAGGTGACCACTACATTGACTTAAGCAATGTAAATACTTTAAAAAAATGACACAATGCGTTTTGTTAGATAAAATTTATGAAGAAGAAAATTTTAATAATATAATGAAAATAATAACAAGTAAAACATTTGAGGATAGTAGCATTAGAGCAGAATATAGAAAGTTCAAATTAAGAGGAGATAATCCAATAATTAAATGGACTAATAGAAATCCTGATAGAGTACAGAGGTATGATAATAATCAAGGTCCATACAAACAAATAAATCAAAACGATGCTAAACGAAGCCGATCTAAACAAAACAATAATGGAAAATATAGTAATAATTATAGACCAACAAATTCGGGTAAATTCCAAAAACCACAAACGGCAGAAAACCCTAGGCAAAATTTCGATCAGTACCAACCGAAACAATTTACAAAAAATTATAGTCAAATTCATAATAATCAATATAGACAAAATCAAGGTGAACCAATGGAGATAGACAGTATTGAACACAGTTCAAAAAGCCCTCAATTGGCAGAACATCCATTGCCAAGATTGCTTATGCTCGAATAGGCAAAGCCAGGAAGGTTACTGAACAAACTGATGTTGATTAAGAAGGGGTTAGTAACAGCATCAGCATCAGAATGCCTACCTAAAATAAAAATTTATATTAAAGACAAAAGACATAGTTATAGAACTGAAAAGGTGCTTGGATCAGTTTCTTTGTAGAATATGGTCGGACGAAAGCCCTGCCCAGTCCACAAAAATCGTCGCACTCGCAACTAGACATCCACTGTTGACAGTCATAACTTCGAAGTCGTACACAATTTCATCTATCTTGGAATCAGCATCAACACCAAAAACAACGTCAGCCTCGAAATCCAACACAGAATAATACTTGCCAACAGGTGCTACGGCGGATTAACTATGCAATTGAAAAGTAAAGTCCTCTCTCGACGAAGAAAAACAAAACTTTATAAGTCACACTTTATTCCCGTTTTGCTGTATAGTGCAGAGGCATAGACGATGACAACATCTGATGAGTTGGCGTTACGAGTTTTCGGGAGAAAAGTAGTGCGAAAGATATATGGTAATTCGCGCATTGCCTGCAGCGAATATCACATTCGATGGAACGATGAGTTATACGACGTCATTGACATACTTCAGCGAATTAAAAGACAGCGGCTACGCTGGCTAGGTCATGTCGTCCGCATGGATCAAAACACTCCAGCTCTGAAAGTATTCGACGCAGTACCCGCCGGGGGAAGCACAGGAAGAGGAAGACCTCCCCTTCGTTGGAAAAACCAGGGGGAGAAGAACCTGGCTTCGCTTGGAATCTCCAAGTGGCGCCACCTTCCGAAAAGAAGGAACGACTGGCGCGATGTTGTTAACTCGGTTATAACTACGTAAGCGGTTTCTGCGCCAGTAAAGAAGAAGAATAATGCAAGAATAAGGTGGAAAGTCACACCACTTAGAGGACAAAAATATGACTTTATAATAGGCGTACTTAATTTTCTCAGTACACATACATATATACAAAGACAAGGGTGGAATAACCTTAAATCGAAAGCAAAGTATTATTTTAAGCAAATTAAATGACTTATGTATGTCAAATTTGTAGCCTTGAAACTGCAGATTTAAAATTAGAAAGATTAAATTTTGAACACTTAAATGAAGAAGAAATTTAAAGGAAATATCTAAATTGCTCAAGTGACATAATAAGTTATTATTTAAAGATGATGGTAAATTAACTAACACAACGAAAATTTAACACGAAATTAAAATCACAACACAACAACAGATTAATTCAAAATTGTATCACGAAATTGAGGTTAGAAAACAAATTAAGGAAATGGAAGAACAAGGAATAATCCAAAAAAGTAACTCAAGATATTCGAGTCCATTAATAGTAGTGCTGAAGAAAAAAGATAATTCAGGCGAAAACAAATACAGAATTGTAACAGACTATAGAAAATTGAATAAAGTCACAATAGATGACAAATACCCTCTTTTAAACATTGGTTCCATTCTAGACAAATTAGGGTCAGCCCAGTATTTTACTACCTTTTATTTGGCGAAATTCTTGTAAAATCAGAAGATAGGGAAAACAGCTTTTGTAACACCGCATGTTGTTTATGAATTTATAAGAATGCCTTTCGGACTAAAGAATGCTCCAGTCACATTTCAACGGCTGATGAATGAAATCCTGAGCGACTATAAACTAAACATGTGTATATCTAGAATGTTTGTAAAAGTTATTTTTTGCGCTGCGTCACTTATTCCTTACCTCGTGTGGGGGGCAATAAGTGATAGGCACTACTGTTTTACTTGAAATATTTCCTTTTATTTTCTTTTACCTCTTACCACTGGTGGGGGGAAGTAAAAAATATAAATAAAAAGAATGTTTTTTGGCTGAGATTACATTTCAAATCTGATTTTATTTTTGTTGAGTAGCTCCTTTTATACAAAATTCTTAGCCTATGTTTTTAAATTAATTATTAGACCTAATAATAACACATAATAAGTGCGTTGGTCTTATCTGAAAGTACGCGTATATATTATCAGCAAATGCATTTGTATACATTTGCTAATGTGCATCTATTGCATTTCTATTTGTTTGTTTAGGTAAGTATGTGTTTTTGTTTTTTGTTGTCGGAGGGGGAATCTTCTAAAGATACTTCCAGGGTGAGGCTGGTAGCATGCACGATTCATATTGTTCGCTAGAGTACACCTCTTTCGGGACCATGCCCAGGCAGTGTGGGCGATAACTGCCTTTTCATGACCTACCTCCAGGGATATTCATGAGGTCTTATGCTTCTGCGATGCCTTTCCTTCATTCTAAGTTCTCGGAGCTATTGCACGCCAATCTTTCATTTTACCCCACACCAACTGTGATCGCAGCATGTGACTAACTATGTTGTCGGGCGTCATCCTTTCATCTGTTAGCTTTTCTATGGTCTCTCTCTCCACTGCATACTCGTGCAGGAGAAGAAGATATGCTCTGCATTTTCTACGGCATTTCCGCAGAAGGAACATTGTGTTTCGTCATCGTGGCCAAATTTGTGTAGGTATTCCCTGAAACAGCCATGGCCCGATAAGAACTGCGTTAAGTAGAAATCTGTCTCCCCATGTTGTCTGTCAATCCAGGCCGGTACATTCTTAATAAGTCTATATATCTTCCTTTGTCTGCCGCATCCCATTACTTTTGCCACTCCTCAAGACTTGTCTTCCTCTCGTTTTTGCGCTCGTCGGCCGTTAGGCGCCTATGCATGGCTTTTGTTTACAGTAGACTCTATTTAACTCAGAGGCCATTATATCCGGTGGCATAAGACCAGATATGATAGCACTCGCCTCGTGCGACACCGTTCTAAACGCACAGGCAACTCTAAGGGCGCATAACCTGGACAAAGGTTTTTTAACGAAGGGCTGTCCCCCATATCGGAGCTGCGTACATAAGCGTTGATTGGCTAACTTTAGCCAGCAGAGCTCTCTTACATTGACTTGGGCCACCAATGTTTGCCATGATTCTCGACAGGACCGCAGTCACTTTAGCCGCCTTACCACAGGCCTTTTCAATGTGCGCCTTGAAATTGAGCCTCGTATCGATCATAACACCAAGGTACCTCAGTGAATTTTGCGTTACAACTTATATCCATCAATGTTCAGAGTCGCCGTTTCTAGCTTTTTCCTGCTAGTGATGAGCACTGCCTCGGTTTTTTCATCTGCAAGCTGCAGCTTGGTACTCTTAAGCCAGTCTTTAATTTTCGCCACGATCTCATTGCATGTGTTCTGTATCTGCAAGAGTTCTTTTGCTACGATCGTTACGGCAATGTCGTCCGCATAGCCAATTATCTGTGCTTCTTTTGGCAGCGGCAATCGTAGTACCCCCGTGGACCTAGTACGGAGCCTTGTGGTACCTCACCTGTCACCGCGTGGGTTTTTGGACCTGCATCGGTATTGTGCAGCAGTAGTCTGTCAGACAAACAGCTGCTAATTGTCCTCAGAAGATACCCCGGGGTGTTTCTTGCCTCTAATGATTTCAGTATATGTGGCCAGTACGCCGAGTTGAAAGCGTTTTTCACGTCCAGCGTAACAACTGCGCAGTATTTTTTTATCTCCGAACATCCATCTGGCGTCCTCTATGGCTGGCCGCAATGTTCGTCACTTTTCCAACTGCGTCTAAGGTGGGCCGATGTCTTCTGAATCCAAATTGGCTTTCAGATAACCCAGGAGACTCTTCTTCTAGGTGGCGTTCTAGCCGTGTGCAAATCAATCTTTCTAGTATTTTTGCCATCGTGTCGATCATGCAGAGTGGGCCATACGCACTCGGCTCTCCCGCCGGTTTGTTTGGCTTTTGGAGAAGAACCAGCCGCTGTTTCCTCCATACTTTCGGGAAAACTCCTTCATTCAGACATCGTGTGTAGAGTTCGGCGAATGCCCTCTTGCTATGCCTGATGGCAATTTTCAGTGCCTAGTTCGGGATGCCATCAAGTCCTGGAGCCTTTGCGTTGCCAAATCTCTCCGCCACTTCTATTACCGCCTCTTCGTCTACAATTGGAGATTGCATCCTGGTTGGTATCGTTCTACTCGTTTGTGGTTCTTGCGTCGGGAAAAGCGTTTTCACCACCTTTTCTAGAAGGATCGGACAGGTTGGCGCTTGGCTTTTACCCCCTCTGATTTTTGCCATCACTATTTTATACGTGTCACCCCACGGATTCTCGTCCACCGTCTCACATAATTCTTTAAAACTCGAGGACTTACTTCTTTTGATAGCCTTTTTGAGTTCTTTACGTTTTCTTTTGAAACTTTCTCGCAATCTTGTATGATGTGGCGTACCTTTGGCTTCCTTGGCAGAGGCGTCTCGCTTTATGGCATTCACTTCTCAATGTGCTGATCTCCTCGTTCCACCAGTATGCGGATCTGTGGGTTATGTTGTGCCTTTTCCTACACATAGCAGCATCACAGGCTTTACTTATGCACTTCACCAGATTTTCAGCCTGTCAGTCAACGTTAATCGCACCATCTAGGTTCCCATCCAACATAAGTTTGAAAATTTCTTCATCGAACGTTTCCACCTTCCATCCTTTTTTCTGCAATTTTTTAGCGCTGGATCGAGTTTGTATTTATTTGCGGATTTCCGGCAAGATGGCCAGGTAATCGCTATGTGTGTAAAACCTTCCAATTTGCAGATCGAACTAGCGTGCTACTGGCGAATGTGATATCTATTATCGATCCACGCCCATTCTTTTCAAAAGTGTTTCTACTGCCGATATTGAGCAGCACGGTGTCTAACACAGAAAACGCTTTGAGTAGAGTATTACCCCGTCTGTTTGTGTAGCTACTACCCCATTCAATTGCCTATGCGCTGAAATCGCCTGCTATCACGTTTGGCGTGGTAGTGAGGGCGTCTCGGACTATTTCATCAAGAATTATTTCGTAGTCTCCTTGCAACACACTCGGGGGAAATATAGCAGCTGTAGAAATAAATGCCACCTATTGTCGCTCGTGTATAGTAAGATCTTCCAAGGAGCGGTTTATCTTGGAAGACGTTGCCCCCACAGGCCCATATGGCAGCTTTGTTTTCCTTGTCGGAGATCCACATGCCAGCGTTTATGTTTTTATATTGCTCACACACTATCACCACCTCTACCTTTTCCTCAAAGATTGTTTGCTTCAGCAGCTCTTAAGCAGCTTCGCAATGATTTAAGTTGATTTGGACAACTTTCATTTCATCTTTTTACACGCCGCTTGATATAGAGGACACTTCCTATCCGGTGACCTGTCTCTTTTTTCCCAATGCTTTTGCATGATGCACACGACGGGCTTTTATCATACTCCTTTGCAAAATGCCCCTTTTCACCACACTTAGCACAACATTTGCTTCGATCATCCTCACTCGTATATACCCTCGCCAGGTGGCCGTATTCCAGGCACCTGAAACACTTTCTGAGATTCGGCTTCTCCCTTATTCTGCAGACCACCCATCCAATCTTGATCTTATGGGCGTCAAGTAGCCGCTTTAAGTCCGCTGCGGGAAGGCTGATGACTGCCGTTTGCATGCCCGCGTACGCCTCTCTCATGGTTTTGATCGCCTTTTCGTCAAAGGAATTTAGCTCTTTGATTTGTGAACGTGTTGCCACTGCTATGTCTTCTTTAGTGGTTATTTCGTCCAAGTCTCGGATCTCCACTGATACTTCGTGCTTTAGGGCTCTTATTTGTGCCTGGTCGCCCAGAACCTTGCATATCTCCTTTTCACATGCTCCCGTGTTCATCTGGGCCTTCTTCATTTCTAGAAGTATTTCGCCTTTTACCGTCTTCTGTATCCGCGAAATGTTTTCTCCAAGCTCTTTCAGAGCATCTTCCTTTTGACGGCTCTGAGCATATCGTTGTACGACATGTTTCCAGTGCGCGCAATGATAATTGCATCAGGCCTCGGACGTGGAACAGAAACCGTCTTCTTTTTCTTGCTTTTTGTTTTTGGTTTCACCTGCGTCCATTCACTTCCCTGTTCCTCTGCCTTCTGTTCTTTTGTAGGAATGTTTCCTTAATTCCTCTTCCAAGCAGTGGTCATCTTCTGGACTTCCTCTTGGCCGGCTTTCTTTTTTGGCGGGGTCTTTCGCGTCAGCTGCTCATCCTCGCGGGGTCTTTTCGGCGTTGAGTCTGTTCCTGTAAGCCTTAGGGAGGCATTTCGTCTGCCTTGACTCTGTTGTACTGGCTTTGGGCGCGTTCGTGGAGTCTTGTGACCGATGTAAGTAGGTCACGGATCTGGTTATTAATCGATCTTTGAGGCAGTTTCATTGCTTTTGTTAGCCTCTTGATCATGTCTCCTAGTTTCGACACAGTGTCACCCTTCGGTTGCGTTGGTTCCGGTTGAGGCGAGCTGTCCTGAAGCGCAGGTGGTGGCGACCTCGCTCTTACAGGTTTTTCAACAACTAGCGCTTGTTTTGGTGAACGCATCAATCTTGGTGCACGTTTGAATGGATCCGCTTCGCTAGATCCGCTAATCGTCGGCGTTTCCCTGGATAAATCAGTTTCTAAAAACATGCTGCCAGGGCTTTGAGTGCCGTTGCTCATCATGCAGTGAGGTACACTGCTGCTATTGGTTTTGGTGTATTTTCTCAAATTATTCTCCATTGGTTTGTTGTTCACAGCACAGCACAGCGCATTGTGTGTAGGGGGGCGGGCCGAAATAGACAGGAACGGGTGTACCCTCGGAGACTATGCTCCTACCCCAGTTCCCTGAGGCCTGTCCTTTGCTTTACCAGTCCCAGAAAACACGGACGGACCGGCACTCGTCCGGGGCAACGCAGGCTACTACTCCTGAGCCCAATGCACACTCCCTGACCAGGGATCGAAGTGGCTATTTACTGATACACCACGCGGCTAACACCTCGGCAGAGCAAGCTCACATCACCCTTTTTATCCTAACAGCGAAGACATCGCTGTTAAGTTATCCATGGACTCCCAGTGCGCCGCGCTGTGTACCGGTCACGTTGTAATATCGGCCGCACCTAACATGGTGAACAGACGCTGACCAGGAAGCCGCCCATTATGGGTCCGTCGCTCCTGGATTTTTTTTTATTACACAACATGCCCTTGCATGTTGCGGGGGACACATACTTCAAGGAACGGTGTCGATTCGCCCACTGTCGCAGGAGTTTCAACGGTCTTGCTGGCTTTTATACCGCAACCTCCACTCCCGCCGCTTCTCGTCGGGGATTGCTTATTCGTTTAAACTTATTTCGCAACTAACCTGCTACTACAGGCCGTCCGGCGACGGTGACTATTCCCACTGGAATTTGAAGTCCCACCGGGTGTGTGTGTGTGTGTGTGTGTGTATGTACAATAACGACCATAGGGTGTGTTTTTCTGTATTGTATTCTTATTACATATTTTTCATTTATTTTCTGCATTTTTGTATGCAGTCAACTGATAGTGGACTGTATATTATTGTTCAAGTAATTTGAACATGGACTATATATTAATTTTTAGCATGTCAATAAACGAATATATTAAGACAATAGGAGAAATTTTTAAAGTTCTCGAGAGTAAAAATCTGAAAATTCAAATTGATAAATGTAATTTTTAGAGTTTTTAGGACACATTTTAATAGAGAATGGCAGGAAACCAAATCCTAATAAAATTAAAGTCATTGAAAATTTACAAATTCCAAAATACAGAAAGACAAATTCAAAGTTGTTTATGAATTACTGGTTACTATCGTAAATTTGTAAATATTACGCTAAAGTAGCTCAACCAATAATCAAATATTTGAAAAAAGGGATTAAAATGAATATTAAAGACCCAACCTATATTGAAGCCTTTGAAAACATAAAAACACTAATAAGTACCCACCCAATATTACGCTATCCAGATTTTGAAAAATAATTTATATTAACAACAAACAGATGCATCCAATTATGCGATTGGTGCAGTATTGCCACAAGAACGACATCCAGTGTGTTATGCTTCAGGAACTTTGAATAATCACGTAAGAAATTATTCCGCAACAGATAAGGAATTTTGGCAATAATATGGAGAACTAATTATTTTAGGGCATACTTTTATGGAAATAAATTCAAAATTTTAACTGACCACTAACCGATACAATTTTTACATTCTAAATAATATATCTTTATTAAAGCTTGGAGAGTACCAATTTGACAATGAATATTTAAAGGGTTAAGAAAATAAAGTAGCCGACTTTTTGAGTAGAGTGAAAGATAATGAGGATATTATTTCAGAAAAATGGACGAAACGACTTCTAATAGTTCAATTTTTTCTATAGAAGAACAATGTAGATGATGAAGTAACCTTAGCAACAGTGCATTCTACAGAAGAATAGTTAGACGGAACATTTTTATATCAAAGAGGAAATTGTTAACAAATATAAGACGCAAATTATTTTAACAAACAACAAAACTGAAAAGTTAAAAATTATACACGGTAAAAGAACTATTTTCATTTCTGAATATGATTTCATAATTTGAGTGAGATATTTAGAAAATACTTATATCAGAGCCTCAATACAATATAGTACAGGAAAAATTAATCGAAATGTTTTCTAATGATAATTAGAATTTATAAAATGTACAATGAGAGCACAAGATATTGAGACAGAAGTAGAAGCAGTCAAACAGATTTCTTTACATCGCGTTAGAGAAAGCTTTCATTCAGGTATTCAGGAAACATAAAAATAAAATATATTATCCAAAATTAATACAACTGATTCAAATAGTAATTAATCAACGTGAAATATGTTAGGAAGTGAAGTACGATAGAAATCCTATTAAACCAAAATTTAAATTTTCGGAGACTTTTAAAAATTAATTACATTTTACATATACATAGATACGTATGTAATGAAAGGCACCATTTTTTGACAGTTGTAGATAAATTTTCTAAACTCGGAGCAGCTTACTCATTAAGGGGTCAAAAATTATTTTTTTTGCATTTTCGTTAAGTGTAATGTCTTAAAAGTATTCCCTGAAAATTTCACGTTGATCCGATAATTAGTTTTTGAGTTATTCGAGAAATAAGAAAGAGAGCTCGGGCACTTCAAAGCGCTAGTGTGAAACTTTAAACGCGTTTTTCTCAAAACTACATATGTTATTCGAATCGGTGACAACTGTAACTCGAAACCCGTTCAGTAGATTTTAATGACATTTATACAGCTTTTAGAATACATAATAAACTCGGGCCTGATCCAAGGATTTTAATTTTTTCGATATTTTTTTTTTTTTTGAAATTTTCGTGACTTCAAGTCAACACATCCTATAATAATGCCATATTACTACTTTTGTAAAATAACATGATTTAGTAGCAAAAAAATACTTAAAACTCTAATTTTTTCGTGCCTCTGACTACCCTTAACCCCTTAAATGATAACAACCATATAACCGTTATTGAGCAGCTAGAAGATCATTTGCTATTTTTAGGAAAACCCAGAAAGCACACAATGAATTCAAAACCTTAAGAATAATCAGATATTGATAGATTCCATAATACCAAAAAATATAGAATCTTACATAAATTGAACAAAGAACTGCCACAAGAATTATAACGATAGATTTCATTCAACTATTAGATGCACACCAAATCAAGTACAACATAAGGAAGTATGTAGATGAAGAAATAGTAAAAAATAATTTAATAACAGCAAAAAATAAAGTTATAAATAAATTGAATGAAAAATGAGAAAATTATGAAGAAAAGAGAAAAGAAGGATTTATAAAAAACTATAAAATTGTTAGACATAAGGAACAACCCCGATATAAGAAAGAAAAGTTATAAAAAATATTCATCCTTCTAATATTAAAAAACCACTAAAATTTTCAGATGTTCCAACTAATGGTAATGATAATGATATGGACACCATTGATTGAAGGACTTTTGACAACAGTTAGGATTTATAGACATTGAAATTAAGACACAAGAAATAGTCAAAGACCCAGATATAGTAATACATTTTATAAACATAGAAAAAATGGAAAATATAATTAACGATATGATGAACAACATTATTCTAATGAAAACAGATAATAAAGCCATATTACAAGCAGAACTGTTAATAACAATCGTTCTAGACGACCTATGACCTCTTCAACTAATGAAAATATTAAAAAAGTGAAGGATATGGTGCTTGCAATACCCTGACCCCTTAAATTGGCAACCCATGCTTCGTAAATTTTTTGTTTAATGTTTGCTTTTAACACTGATATTGCAGCAGTATGTATCATCTTTATTCGGTCCGAAAATGTTTTTCATTTTAAAAATAGATGGTAAAAGATACAGTGATGGTTAACTGCAAAGGTGAAATTCCTTGAACACAGTTTCAAAATTTATGTAAGGACAACAAGACTAAAAAAATGGGTATACATAATATAATGTTAACGTGTAGTAATCGTTCACTTTGTTTGTTATAAATTTCAAACCAATTGTCAATTATGGATTTAATCATTCCATAGTGAGAATATGGAATGTGTGTGAAGTGGATAAAAGATGCTGCAAATTAATTTTTTTTTTAATGTTTCGCATGTTTTTTGCGGTGAGCTCTTTTGTGTTAACGAACGAGTTGTCCAAACGTGTAGCGGCTTATGAATTGTAAAGACGTTCACGTGACGTCCTTCGAAGATGTTCCAAAAATATTTTACGACTTCGAAAATTGTATGTATTTCACGATCATATGTAGATAATTTCTGTATTGATAGTGGAATCTTTTTACTCAAGAATTCTAATGGTTGCAGTGAATTTAACAGCGCTTACGCCATATTCGGAAGCGCCTGTAAAAATGGACCATTGTGTGTTTGTATATGGATGTACCAGTAATGTTGAATAAGCAAGTGCTTGTTTTGCTTTCTTAAACGGTAATTGAATTGTAATTGAATTTTTTTTTGTGCATTTATTTTCTGCGAATTTTTGGCGTTTAGTCAGTTAAGCCAAAATTAGATTTTAGGGATTAATGACTAATCAGTAGTTTTAAAAGAATTTAAATAACATTTCATGATGCAAATGTACTCGCTCGTTGTAATGTGCAGTGGCGATAACCATGGACTGTTTGAAGGTCGAGCGATTCCCATTTTGATCATGTTATCAAACTCGTGACGTGCAGCTTGCAGTTTGCAGTTTACCCGGTAGTAAACGACATGCTTTGTTGGTTACTGGTGGTCTGTTTGAAGTACTATATGGTGGAAAGTGTTGTGTTTATTCCATATTGTTACGCCTTCTGGTATATGGCATTTTCTTTAATTGTTCGAATTGAAATCGTGTCCGTTATGGAAGCAATTAGAGCGAATGATGTTAATCCAGTGTTCGGCAAGTAGACATCTTAGATTGAGGTCGACTATTAAGCCAAAATGACTCAAGAAGTCAGCCCCCAAAAATTTGTCTCGTGACGTCGGCGATGATAAATTGCCATAAAAAATCACAGCGAAGCCCTAGATTAAGAGACAGTATCCGTTTTTCGTATGTTCGGATGATGGATCCGTTTGCTGCTTGTAGCGTATGACCATTTTTTGGTGTTGCATTTTTCGCCCACTCTTTTGAGAAAAGCGACAAATCGGAATCTGTGTCCACCAGATATTGATTACCAAAGGTTCGATCACTAATGTAATCATATTGATTCTCTAAAATGTTTCCCAAAAATGTGCAACCTGGTTTGCACTGAATAGCATTTATACCGAATTTGGAGTTGTAGTACCAAAACTCGTTAGAGCTGAGCCTACGTTGTTGGGACTGGTTTCGTGTGTTCGATCTGTATTCCCGATTGTTAATAACGGATGCTAATTGTTTGGTTATTGCCTGCACCATTAGTGTTATTAGTATTTATGAAGACTGATAAAACTTAGATACCTTGGAGGATCTCGTGGAGCCTGTCTACACTAGCCCATAAATTTTTCAGCGTTGTATTCGTTTACAATGCTATAATGGCACGGGTGTTCTTTGGTAAAGCGGACAATCATTTAGCCTTAAGTCCATCTTTGATGACGCCTAGAACCAGTGCTTTAAGATGGCGCAGCAGGTGTGATGGCATGCGATCGTCAAACTCCTCACCTTGGGGAAGTTGTTGCAGTTTGCTTTTTTTGACTTACAAAACCGGCTAATTATTACCATTTTGAGTGAAAGAGGCTGATATTCAATCATCAACTATGAAGTCTTCCACTTCTGCCGCATGTCGCGGGTGGAAACCGCATGATAAAATTTGTCAAGATCTCTTACCACACCTAGAATCCTAAACTGTGCTTCGATTTGCGCAATCCACAGCGATGGCTTGCCACGATTAAGCTGTATAGGTCGAATGATGTTAGATGTTGACTGTAGAGGTTTCCTGTCTACGGAATTGTCTTCCCATGGTGACTGCTTTACATTGGCCATCTTGACACCGGGTTATTACTGGAGTGCGTGACAGGTTTATGCCCGATTTCAAAGTCCATACTTAAGTTGTGCCTAAATAAAATCTTAGCTAAGCATTGTTGCAGACTGAGTAGTCGTTTGCGTTTCACAAGCAATGCTTAATTTCTATAAAAATTTATTCTCATATATGGCAACATTTGTTTTACAAATGTCATCCATAAAAATATGTTTGAAATATTTAAATTATAACAGACAATACATAAATTATATCGAAAATGGATGAAAAAACAAAATAACCCCGAATTTCACCTCTAGCGATTCGGAGCACCTATTGGAACTGGTGGAAATCCCATCCGATTCCATATTTTTCACAAAAAATAGTTTATTTCTTATTATTTTTCTTTTGACAAATAACTGAATATTCAAAACAAAAATCAGCTGTTACTTCAGCACTGCTTAAGTCTCCCATTTTCAGTACTTCCTTTATTTTCCTTTTTTTTTCTTAAGCACAACCTAAGTATGGACTGTAAAACCGGACGTTAGTGTTCTATTACTTAAGCTTTATAAGCTTCAAAAAATCGATTTTTTTTGCTTAAATCTCTTTAAAAATAATCTAAGAATATGTCCCCAAAGTCATAGATGGGAATTCGAAATATTTTCGAAGCTAGAAGGGAAATAGTGACCGAGAGTCGAGCAGATATATTAGCGCTTGGGCAGAAAGTGGAAACTTTGACGCGCGATTTCTCGGTTTTTCATTTTTACGATTTTTCTTAATTGACAGGCAGGAAGTTTATTATCTTTGGGATTAAGTTATTCTCTATTTAAATTAAAAAAAATAAGAAAAGTCAAGTTTGAACATATTTCTAAACAACATTAAGACAAACTCTTTTCTTTTTTTCAATTTTGAAAAAAGTTTAAAAATTAAAAAAAAATTTTTTTGGAATTTTTTCAGTTTAACTAGAGGATAAATTATTAAAAAAATATGAATTTGTTGTTTCCGATAGAAATTGCGACCTGCATCCTACCCGCCGTCCGACAAATGCACATGCGAGATGTATCGGGCCATTGCTTCCCAAAGGCAGATATCAAAGATTTCGTATTCAAAAATTTTTTGAAGGATGTCTAAAAATAGAACTATAAACGCTAGAAATTTCGTTGTAATCAATTATTTCTTTCCCTCCCAAAAAAATTCTCAAAAAAATCGATTTTTTTCTACCTTCAAAGCAGGCTTCCCCCCTAAAGCCGCGTGGTGTAATATAGTTGAGTATGCGAGTGCAACTCCCTTATCGGGACTATTGCGGCTCATAAATGTAGAGGTTATGGTACGCACAACGGAATAACGTGTTACAAAGGTGGCAGTTAGGCCTAAATTACATACGTCGGGCGTTGAATGTCGGGTATGTTGTAATTGTCGCTAATGTGATTTTAACGTCTGGGTCACCAATTAAATCTAGCACAAAGAGGGGAGGATGGAGTTATGTGTAGAAGTGCAAGTAAATGAGGAAAGTTTTCTGATTAGCATTTACTTGGGAGTGACCAGAAACGATTCTTTTACATATGGCTCAAGCAACTCGCGACTTCCGGTCCTAGACCAAGTATACTCTGGGTAGCCAAAGAACATCCGTTTGAAAGCAAGCTAACGTGAGAATGCGAAACATCGCCTCCACAGGATTGTACGGTGGGTTTGGAACCCGCCACATAAATGAACGTCTAGCCACAGTCCGCATCAAAGGGAAGTTCTTAAACATATCGCTGATTTGCGCTCACGCCACGACGGAAAAGAAGAACGATGTGGCCAAAGATACCTTCTATGAGAGCTTGGAGCGAACCTATGAGAACTATCCTTGCATGATATCAAAATCACTCTTGGCGACTTTAACGCCAACAGTTGATAAATTAAAGCCTCCAAGATGAAGCATTCCCAAATGAATTGAGACTGTTCGACTACGTCGGGGCCCGAAATATGTTTATCTGTAGTACTAAATTCCAACAAAAGAAACCACATCAAGCTACTTGGATATCTCCGGATCGAAACACGACCAGCCAGATCGATCATGTTGTGATAGACGGAAGACACTCCTCCAGTGGTTTAGAAGTTCGTACTCTCCGAGGTCTTAACATCGACTCGGACCACTATCTTCTTGCAGCGAAGATGCACACCCTATGTGCAACAAAAAGCGCACGTCAACAAGCATAAGGAAGGTTCGGCGTCAAGAAACTACAATTACAACAGATAGCCAAATGATTTTCTACTCGACTTGCACTCCTGCTCTCAGAGAGCACTCTTCAACAACTGTGGGACGGCATCCTTACGTACAGCTGCAACCAAAACCATTGGTTTTCGGAAACTGCAAAAGAACAGCTCGTACGACGAGGAGTATTGTGTGGCAGCGGAGAGAAAACAGACTGCCTACCTCGCAAAGTAACGATCTGCCACACCACGTGCGGGATGGGATAGATACCGAGAGTTGAAGAGGGTAGCGAAACGCATTTGCAGACAGAAAAAGAGAGAGACCGAAATGTGTGAGTAAGAAGAGCTTGACAAGCTGGCCGACAAGGCTAATGCTCGAAAATTCTACGAAAAATGCTGCCACTAGCAGAAGGTATCAAAGCCGGAGCATACTCTTGTCCCATCATACTAAAATTATAGAGGGAACACTTCTCTAGCCTGCTGAATGGGCGTGATAATATAACGCTAGGAGAAGGCGAACCCGAATCCCCAATCGATGACGATGGAGCAGATGTTCCATTGCCCGACCATGAAGAAGTTCGAATAGCAATTACGCGTCTGAAGAACAATAAAGTGGGGGGCCCAAGGATTGCCGACCGAGCTATTCAAACACGGCGACGAAGAACTGATAAGGTGCATGCATCAGCTTCTTTGTAAAATATGTTCGGACAAAAGCATGCCCTACGATTAGAATTTAAGTGTGTTCTGCCCATTCCACAAAAGGGAGAACCCACAATCTGCACCATCTACAGCGATACAGCTATTTTCAATGAGTAAATTTTGCTTTTGTCCTCTAATCTCGAAATATAAAAGGCAATCTACGTAAAATGAAAAGAATTTTCCGATGATTTTCCATCTGATTTTAAAGCGTTTATATCGGCCAATACGTGTGATATTTTAATGAAATTAAGTGGAAGCTTTTTCTAAAAAATAATGTTGTTAAGAGCTGAGTGTGACGAGTCCTCTTATATCCAATATATTTAATCTAGCACCTTTCAATATACATGGTGCTTTCCAAAGTAAACAGGACTTTTTGAATCTAGCGCTCCTGGTGGCGCCATCGATATGTCGACTGGTGCGTTAAAATCTGCTTTCTTTATCGATTGTCCAGTGAGAATTTCATGACATTTCATTGATTGGAAGTGAAGTTATTGTGTTTTAAGTGTCAGTATGTTTGTGTTATCGGTGGTAAAATGAGCTTCGAACAAAGAGCCAACATTAAATTTTATTTTAACACGTTCCCTGTCCCATGTATCACATGTGATACAAAATTATTTTCTTGTACCATGTGTACAGCGTCCATGTATCATATATGATACATCTGTATACTTAGCACGAGAAGCCATCTTATTTCACACACTACTTATTCGACTAAATAAATAAGAACGCACTTGTCAAACTCCACACTTTAACTATTTATGACTTATTTCTTACAAAATTTTATATGGTTTGCCCAACTAAATAAATAAGAACGCACTTCGAGTCCACACTCCAATAACGCCTACAGCAATATAATTTCAAAAATAAGTGTTGCACGTGTACCGTTAAAAATTAATTTTTGTATGGGGACAGGGAACGTGTTAAAATTGGTAAAACTTTAACCGAAACGTTTCAATTGATGAAACAAGATTTTGGCAATGATTGCCTATCTCGTGGCAGAGTGCACGAGTTGTTTCAACGTTTTCAAAGTGGTCGTGAGGATACAAATGACTATCAACATGTGGGCCAAAATCCGTGATCACCGGAAATTCCATCGAAACTGTGCGTGAATTCATCAAAAATCAGCCGAAATCATCATTGGAATTCATGGAAATGGAGTTGAACATCTTCAAAACATCGATTTATCGCATTTTGCCGAACATTTGGGCTTGCGAAAGGTGTGTGCACGGTTTGTTCCGCACAAATTGACTGACGGCCAAAAATTGCTCAGAAGCCAACATTCGATCGGCGCTTCTGGCGATTATTTGACGAAAAATCACATTTTAACCATTCACCACTGCCTGTATTCACCTGATATAGCATCATGCCACTTCTTCCTTTTCCGAAAAATGCATTTGCCCATGAAAGGAAAGCGTTATGCAGACGTAGAGGCCATTCAAAAGGCTTGCACTGGCATACTGGCGGCCATACCGGCCAACGAGCTAAAACACTCGTTCGATATGCTCTTGGATAGTGCAAAAAGCATGAAGCAGAAGGAGACTATTTTGAATAAAGTAAATTGATTTTGCTGTTTTTTTTTTAAGAGCTATTTACTTTGGAACGATCCTTGTAAATATTTTGCAAACGAAGTAAAGGATAATAAAAAACTAAGAGATTGAACTCAATGCTCTTCTACGCCCAAAAAATGTTAATTATTTCGCAGCAGGTTTACCAACATCTAAAACTATTACTCCGCTCTTCTTAATATTAACTTTTGATAACACCTTTAGGTATTTCCATGGCTTTGAAAATGCTTGACATGTTGGAAATGTACTCTCGACCTTAGCTTACTTTTTTTCCTTACTTTTCCATTTTCTTATTAACTTTGACGGTAAAAAAAATGTAGCTTCGTGCATTGTTTTTTCGTTCAAAACTTCTTTTTTTTTAGTTCCGGTTTCTGTGGAGATTTCGATTAAAATTTTTATTTATATTTTTCCGTGAATTATTATTTAACATTCACAATGTATTTGAGTTGCTTCTTCTTCTTTACTGGCGTAGACACCGCTTATGCGATTATAGCCGAGTCAACAACAGCGCGCCAGTCGTTTCTTCTCTTCGCTACGTGGCGCCAATTGGATATTCCAAGCGAAGCCAGGTCCCTCTCCACTTGGTCCTTCCAACGGAGTGGAGGTCTTACTCTTCCTCTGCTTCCCGCGGCGGGTACTGCGTCGAATACTTTCAGAGCTGGAGCGTTTTCATCCATCCGGACAACATGACCTAGCCAGCGTAGTCGCTGTCTTTTAATTCGCTGAACTATGTCAATGTCGTCGTATATCTCGTACAGCTCATCGTTTCATCGAATGCGATATTCGCCGTGGCCAACGCGCAAAGGACCATAAATCTTTCGCAGAACTTTTCTCTAGAAAACTCGCAACGTCGACTCATCGGTTGTTGTCATCGTCCAAGCCTCTGCACCATATAGCAGGACGGGAATAATGAGCGACTTATAGAGTTTGGTTTTTGTTCGTCGAGAGAGGACTTTACTTTTCAATTGCCTACTCAGTCCGAAGTAGCACCTGTTGGCAAGAGTAAAAAAAAAAAACAGCCTCGGATGAGAGACCCCTCTTTTGATTTGAGTTGCTTACCAAACATAATATCCGACAATCGATTAATATCTATGATGGTCTCTAAAAGTGAAGTCTTAGTATATTAAAAGTGGAAAACAATAATTCTTATTAGTTTTGCGACCTGGTTTCTATCAGGTAATAATTTTGAGACAATACCAATTAAATGGTATATAAACGGGTCCGATGTGTCACTTTTAGTTCCACTGTGCGAAGCGGTGTAGCAGTGATCTATACATCCTAATCAGCTGTCCAATCGACTAATATATAATACAGTTGAACTTCCATAACGCAAACTTCTATAACTCGAACTGTTGAATTCACTATAGACGTCAAATTGCTTGCAAAATGCCTGCCATAACTCGGAAGTTTTTTTGTGGATTATGATGATTTGAGTTAGAAAAGTTCAACTATAATAATAATTTTCAGTAAAATGCCAAATCTTAAGGGCAATTTTCTCAATGTCTGTCTAGCAGCCATTTGTCAGTTAAGTTCTGGTCAACCTAGCCAAGATTCCTTCTTTCGGTAAAAAACGTTTTTTTTTTTAAATAGAACTGACAGATGCTGTTAACCTAACTGAGACAACAGCCTTGAATTCGTTAGATGTGGTTTCGAAAGATACTCTAAGCGTTGAAAACGTAGTGTGTTCTAAACGATGTTCCAATTCCTTTTTTTTGCTCAATAATGCGAAGTGTCGTCGGGGGGTGACATCTTGCTGAGTGTGGTGAGGTTCTCAGGTGTGGTGTATTGTACTAGGATGCGCCAGTTTTTCCCGGAATATAATAGTAGGGTAGGGAGAGGTTAAGCTCATTTAAACAAAAGCAATACAAAAAAGAAAAATATGTACGAAAACAAAAATATCACAAACAAAATAAAATATACTCAAAACACGTCAAAACTACACTTAAGTTTGAGAGTAACTAAAAAATTAACGTTGAAAACCCTACCAAATTTATTTAAATGATCAACTTGATGAGCTGAGTCGATTTAATCATATCCGTCGGTCCGAACGCTTGTTTGTGTATATGCGAAATAGTTCCTCAGTTTTTGAGATATTTTAAATTAATTTTTCATCCGTGTTTTTCTCACCAAAAAATTTCTAATTTTTTCGGAATGGACGGCTTTGGACCACTAAAACTGGGATACAAACTAAACGATCGGAATAAAATGATTATAAGGAAAGTTTTTTCTTTTGACACTATATCTTCAAAAAATTTGACATGGATTATTGCCTAATAGCATGTTCCGACCGACATTTAATCATGGGAATTAGGCTGTTGAGAAGATTATCTCACTAATCTACTAGATTTAGCAGCATTTCGCCATACAAAAACGACATATTAATCGCGTCACTGAAAAGATTTGGATCCGTCTGTTTGTCAGTAGGAAAGTTTATCACATTGTTACAGCTGATTAAGACACTACAAAGAGAAAAAAATTAAATTAAAAGCAATTCATCTGAAATCAGCAGGCAATCGTCTTCCCATTGAAAAATGCATCCATTATTTCCATTAAATGGATAATATTTAACACAACGATTTGTAATAATAAAATATGATATTACAATGGTTTCTTTTAACAAATATTAAACGATGTGAATTTTTTAGTGTCAAAAACAGCTGCTTTATAAATCTAATCTAATTATCTAATCACTTACAATTTTTGGTCGGATCATGGAATATGGCAATGGTAGAATAATCGAAGTAATTGGTCAGATTGGATCACCATAAACTCTAGCTTCCTTACAAACTGAACAAACGGAATTAAATGCTTTGGAATACATTTAAGGTTGTTTCTTCGAAGAAATTGTTTAGGTCATAGCATTTAGCTGGCATACAAACTGAACGATCGAAATCAAGTGCTTGTATGGAATTTTTTTTTAACTTGACGAGATATCTTCACGAAATTTGGCATGTTTTTCAGACCAATGCAACATTGCAATCTTTGAAGAAATTGTTAAATTTGTGAAGAGTTTTCGGTAAACCATTTTTTTTTTTGTTTTATTCCAAAATATGATAATATAGGTTCAATACTTCCCCAGTCACCTACCTACCTACTTTCCAACTTCAGTCCAGTCAATGTCAATGTGATTATCTTATGTTGGTCAATACATGTAATATTTTACTGAAACGAAATTAACGAAATAATCGTCATTTCGTTACTAGCTAGCTGAGATTTTCTCACATACATTTAAATTGCAATCATTGCTTTGTTGTTAGTTCAGTAGAAATACAGTTTAGAGTCGGATGTCTGCCTGTCCGTCCGTCTGTCTGTGCAACCTGTAACTTGAGTAAAAATTGAGATATCTGGATGAAACTTGGAGCCTTCTTGATACCGTAAGAAGGTTGGTATCATAAATAGATAATTGCCACGCCCACAAATGCAAAAAATCAAAAACCTATAAATTGCCATAACTAAGCTCCACAATAAAATAAAGTACATGACATTTGGTACAACAAATCCAATATAAGGTGTAATGTATCTCCCAAACTATTTGAAGTTATAAAACCAAACCAAGTTTGCACTAAATAAATCTTTTTGACAACTCTTACGACAGTATGAAAATAGGTAAAATCGGATGATAACCCCTCCCATTCCTTATAAAACTGTTATGTTAAAAACTACTTAAAGTGCGATAAATTAATAAGTAAAGTTAACATTATACTGACTTTCCCATGTCACAGTGTGGAAAAGGACGAAATCGGACTACAACCACGCTTACTTCCCATATAACATATCTTTAAATTCCATCTGATTCTTCACTTCCAGTATACAAATGAAGCACCAGGGAATATATCGGTATAAAACCAACAAACTTGGCTTCTTAGATATGCCATCTCAAATCTAAATATTGTCAAAATCTGACCATAACTGTTCAAGCTCCCAGATACTGAAGATTTTTTATATAAAATTTTGCCTGCAACCTACGAGAATATAAAATGTTTACATACGCCCGAACGTAGCTTTTCCTTACTTATTCTATGCCTATGTAATTTACATAATCTTCCGAACAATTTACGCTAAATCAATAACCTTGCTCAGACACTGTGAGAATGGATGAAATCGGATTATAACCACTTCCTTTCCCTACTAAACGGTTAAGCTAAAAACTAGTAAAAGTGCGCTAACTCACTGAATAAATGCGCCACAAGCAAAAAATTTCTCAGCCAAAATGTTAGGCAAGTCCCGCTTTAGGCGAAATCTAGTATCTCAGTAACTACATATGTATGTAACAAATTTCAATAAAATTTGGTGTATGATGATACCCAACCATATACGTAACATAAGGATTTTCAAACATCTTTATACCCGAGACAGACATGTAGTAACAATACCATAGTAAAGGTATCATGGTATTCTGTTTACTACGTTGGTGACACACACATGACAACGTAGTAAACTCAAATACTAGTTTTGTTTCATAGGCATTAAATATTTCAAAAAAATTGTAAACAATATTTGTATAAAAGCTTTTAGAAAAGTTTGTTACAATGAAACATCATAGTATTGTTACCAGCAAAATACTACATTGCTCATATGGTATTTGTACCATATATGGTATTGTTACTACATGTCTGTCTCGGGTATTAAGCTTCAAACTAGATGTAATCGAAATAAAATTTTGTAAAATGTTAGTTATTTAATAATTTCAAACAATATATCGGTTAATATTCTAGATATCTTCGCTAAATTAAGTGAAAGTATACTACTGTGATCACAATGAAATGTGAATTTTGTTCATTTCATCTCCTTCAAAGTAATCCCCTCCCGCTGCAATGCACGTATGCCAACGAATTTTCCAGTCATCATAGCACTTCTGCGATTCAGCTTTTATATCTTCAATTGAGTTAAAACTCCTCGGAGTGGTCATGTGAATTTGCTGAATAGCGAGAAGTTACACGAAGGCATGTAAATCAGGCAAATGCGGTGAGTCGATATTAGTTGGAAATGTGGCGAAATGATCACGAATGCAAGAATTAACTTTTATAGCCACACAAAACGACGCGTATCTCAAATACTAATTAATATTTTGACGTGAAATAGATGTCACTAACAGTACTACCAAACTTACAGAGAAAAAAATGTACCGATTCGAAAAACACGCGAAGTGTAGATTAAAATTTCAATTTGATCACAGTTTTATTATAATTTAATGCTGAAAATATGCGATATCGATCTACGAATTATCCCAGATCAATGCATCGCTCAGTGCACATATTATACCGCTCTGCAATAAGAAACATTATTGCCATGATGCTTTCAACAATCCAGATTCATGAAAATATTAAATGTACTCTTTTTTTTTAAGATAACTGAATATCAAATATTTTGATAAATATTAACATCATAGTAATAGCAATTTAGTTTTCCTATCATGATTACGGTTCTCCACACCTTTTCTACTAAAAATCAAAGATGAAAATATAAGTAGGATCTACGAAATGTCATGCTTTGGTCAACAGAAATTTCGCTTTTATTTCAAATGCATGGACTACACAGAAACAATTATGATAAGAGAGTGAAACACCTATGGTACACCGAAGTTATTTTTTCACCATAAACGTAGTGAATTTATATGTGATCAAATTAGGAATGATAAAACAATTTTTCAAAGCGTTTTTCACAGCGAATTTCCGAAACTTGGCAGAGCCCTTAAAAAGTAATAACCTCCTGGAAAATCATTAAATAAAAGCTCACAAGAGGCATTTTATTGAAATAAAACACATATATTCGAAATTTTTTTCTTTGTTTACTTAAAAGTATCCTTATTTTTTCAAAATCAAACTAACACTGTAGCGGTATCAGCTATTTTTTTCATGTTTTCCGATTTTTATAATGTACAATGATTGATAGACCAATGTTATCTTCACAAAATTACGTCGGGATATGTTCTCGAGTAGATTTTAGCAAGTTTAAATTTTAATTCCATCCTTTGATTGGTAATCCTCATATACCCCATATATCATATAAAATTTAGCACCTTTCGGTGAGTTTATATCATTTATATATTATTTGACTTAATTAACTTGATTTAAGTATAAATAATATTTTTAATAAGAGCGCTACAAAAGTTTTAAATAAAACAAAAAAGGGTTGGGATATTTATGAAATTATTTATTCCTGTTCACGTACATTCGATACCATAAGTGTAGAACTCAATTTCTTTTGCATGGGCACCACAGGCACGTTTGTAGAAGTCCAGACGCTGACCCCAATTATCGACGGTTTTCAAGCATAAATAGGCTGCAATTTCACGTTTGATATTCGTACGAAGTTCATCAATCGTCGTTGGCTTGTTGGCATAGGTACATACGAGGGCTGCTATAATAATGAAAATAGGAATATTTATCAACGAAAATGGTTTTATTGTTTTTCAAAATATTCTCCATCAAGATTTATACACTTTTGCATGCGCTCAAACCAATGTTCGAAGCACTTTTTCCACTCCGATTGAGACACCTCCAAAACATGGTTTTTGAATGCTTCAACAGCATCTTCTGGCGACGAAAATCGTTGACCACGCATTATTTTCTTGATGTATGGGAATAAAAAGAAGTCATTGGGTGCCAAGTCAGAGCTGTACGGCGGATGACCGATCAATTCGACGTTTTGGCCGGTCAAAAAGGCGCTGGTTTGAGCCGATGTGTGAGACCTCGCATTGTCATGGTGCACAATGATTCGTCTTCTCTTGTTCGTTTTTCGAATTTCTCCGAAGACTTCAGGCAAACAAATGGTGGTGTAACACTCAGAATTGACCGTCCTACGTTGCTCAAGCGGAACAGTCGCCACATGACCAGTTTTGCCGAAGAAACAGGCGACCATTTGCTTCGAAGTGCTTCTTCCACGAACAACTTTCGTTGGATTTGGCTCGTCTTGGAAGACCCACACGGTCGATTGCTGTTTTGTTTCGGGCTCATACGCATAGATCCATGATTCGTCACCTGTGACGATCTTATAAACGTCTTTTGAAGCACCGCGATCGTATTTTTTCAGCATTTCTTTACGCCAATCCACACGATCCTTTTTTTGAGCGATTGTCAAATTGTGCGGGATCCAACGAGAACAAACCTTTTTTTACGGCCAGGTGTTCATGCAACATCGAATGTATGCTGGTGGGTGAAATGCATAGGCATGCCTCCATCTGAAGGTATGTTACATGACGGTCTTGCATTATCAGTTCACGTACGGCATCGATGTTTTCTGGCACAACGGCTATTTTTGGACGACCTTCACGGAATTCATCTTTGAGCGAGCGTCGGCCACGATTGAATTCGTTGTACCAGTTTTTCACAGTGCTATAGGATGGTGCTTCATAGCCATACAAAGATTAAGTTCATCGATGCACTCTTGTCGTGATAATCCATGCGGAAAGTTGTGAAAAATGATCGCACGAAAATGTTCACGAGTTAATTCCATTTTTTGGCCGAGATGAATTTTTTAATTCCCTATAAATAAAACAATTGACGATTAAATGACAAAACGTTCTGAGTGATGTTATGCTAAAAATGTCAAACTTTCCAATAGAAATGTCAGATTGCAACACTAAGTGTTGCCAGGTCCAGAAATATATATAGCAACCTATGTACTTACATACATCTGCGTATTAGTAAAATATTCGAATATAACTGCTAAAGGCAATTTTAATTTTTGTACTAACATGCACTGATTAAGTTAAAGATTTTCACAATTTCTGCATATGTTTGATCAGGTTAACAATAGAAGTTGGTATATTTACAAGTATTTTTAAAAGAAACAGTTTACTTTTTCTTGGCTAAGAAAACGAGGAGCCTAACTGGAATCCTGACTATCCGCTATATTTCAAATAATTAAAAGTACACTTTTATTTGAAAGAAAGAAAAAAGTTGCAACAGGCGCTCGGTAGAACTATCTATGTTATCATAAATGGAAGAGAAAAATTCTGTGCAAATTAATTTAATTCTCAAAAGAGAGAGAAATAAAGCTAGTAAAAATATAGAAAGTGTATCATTGTTTTTATATTCCAAAAAAATATGTTCTAATAAGAAAATATTACATCTAACGTTTTATTTTTATTTTCAGCTCGATGGAATCATATTGAAGATTTGGATTCATTTTTTACTCGCATGTATAATTACCATCAAAAGCATGGATTCTCAGTAATTGCCTTAGATGAGATTTTTCAGTTGTGCAAGTTTGCCTTCGTAGTGTGGTTACTAACTTTTACAATATACTGTATCAACTATCAAGTATTATTTGGGTAATTTCGATTCAATTGATACTTTTATTTGTATATTCCTGCAACATGTTGCAAATCGAAAAACCGTTTTGTATAGTATAATATCTGTATATGGACCAGGATGATCAATATGTCCGTCTGCAACATTTTGGAACATACATGCCGTAGCCTAAGCTACACAACATGGTCTCATAAACAAATGTTTTTTATAAAAATATACATTTTTAAGCTTATGCTATCAAACATAACTAAATTTTTATTTTTTTTTTCAATTATAAGTAGTTTCTATTTTAAATGTTCTTACCTCTTCTTGTAAACTTATGTTATGTTGTTTTGCATTTCAGTTCCTTGCCAGTGTGAGATTTTTCGTTTTGGGGTAGAATCGAAGCATTGATACTATTTTACTATTTTTTTACTTTTGTTAATAAAAAAACTTGACATCGGGGCATTCTTTTGCCTATAACATTTATTAAAAAGATGAAGGTTACCGGCTATCAAAAATACTTTATTCTTCAAACTTGGTTGTGTTTCTTACTGCCCGGATACATATAATAATTTCCGCTAGTATATGTAGTAAGGGACAAAAGTTTCACGAATATTTGTAATTTTAGTTTGCTTGTTTTTTCATCAATTTGACATCCGTCTGGCAATATTTCTAATTACGTTCTTAAGCGTTGCATTAGATATCATCTGGTAACCCTTTTTTTTAATAACGGGACTTTTTTATTCTTTGATTCGAAGAAAATAGAAATAGCGTGTGTGTAAAATTTAGCTTTAATGTTTTTAATTATTTAAAACCAGGGCAGAACATATCAATTATTGCATAATTTTTTAATAACAAAATCATTATGAAAAAGGGTCGAATATACATATATATGATGCAGTATTATATTTTTTTTTTTCATTTTATTTTTATAAAATAAGAGTTATTTGATAACGAGAAATCAAGAAAAAAATATAAAATTTCTCTGGGAATAATTGATAAAAAGTACGAAAAAGTAGAAGCCGTTCGCTAATTTTTTGAAGATGAAGTTTGAAAATGCCAGAAAAATAATGGGCACAAGGCTAAAAAAAAGGTAAAAAACCGTTCTGAAGTGAAAAGAAAGTAAGGCTGGATGAGATTTCGCCAAAAAAAAAAAAATTATGAACACTTCAGCATCGATCGGGTGGTTAGGTGTTTGTCTTATCTTATTGTTTAACATTTCAAGAATATGTCCTTAAAAATTTTAAGTCGATAGAAGTAATATTCTTAGAGTTATCGTCTTATTAGTCTTCTGGCCTTTAACGCTCTAACTCTAACAGCTGAGGGAGCTTTTTTAGTTCAGAAACTTTAGACGCGTTTTTCTCAAAACTACTTTTTCAATGTCCGTGTTCACTGTCATTTCAAAACTACTTGATAGATTAACACTTTAGATGGCTGCCAAAAATTTTTGAATGCAAAAAAAAAAAAAAAATATTAGAGAACGGGGAATATTTGATTATAGTTTAGCTAATTTTTATTTTATTTTTTATTTTAAGATAATTTCCGGCCGAGTTATAGTGAACACCGCAAATTCTTTTTTTCTCAAGACGTTCTGGGGAAAGCACTGTTACCGGCTTACGCCTCAATATTTCTGCTTTTTACATTGTAAAAAGTGTGCTCTATAATGTACAAAAGGTCCGATTGAAATTACTCAATCCAAATTTGAGAAATAAATTCACAAAAAATTCTTTTTTTTTTTTTACCTTGAAAACCCTACTCCCCCTTAAGCCCCTTTAGGCCACTTTAAAAATAAAAATTTTAGCCAAAAGCAAAGCTCCAAGTCTAAGCATGAGTTGTGGTAGCGGACTCCCCCTAGCATGGCTAAATATAAGCCCAAATAATTTAGAGAATCTCATGAACTGGCATAATACTATTGTTGTTGAGGATATAATGAGTAAAAAAATCGTGTGGTGGTCATACAAAATATTAACGTGTTAATTAACCACACTTTAGGGACAATAGACAAATGTGTTCACATTTACATTTTATTTAAAATTGAATATTTTTAATTGATTAAGTTTAAACTGAGTACCTTTTGAAAAAAATTTTTAATTGTGTATTGTCTAATAAAATTTCTAACATTTAAGAGAAATATTAGTATTTTCGTGAACAGTTTGTCCTTTGGAAGGTTAAAGTCGATACCAAAAAAATTGCCCCATAAGATAATTTACTTCATAGGCTCGAAATTTTTTCAGCTATTTAATTCATGCATGTTGCAAGGGTACCTAATGCTCGGCTGCGCCCGATCCTACCATCTCTTACCTATTTTTCTGATTAAAATACATTGATATAAATAAATACATAAATCTAAGACATTCAATCAGCTTTTATTGAATATTTTAAAAATTATACGTAGGACGACGCTATGGCGAAAGTGGTAAAATATTAAAAGAAAACGTTGTAAATGGTAGGAAATGAAGTAAATTTATGTATTTTTGAGGAAGAGTTAAAGTAATATTATGGAAGCGAAAAATTTTAAGTTACTTCCCAAAGTCTACAACAACTATTTAACATTTATATGTTATGTGATATTCAAAACATTGTTTAAATATGGAAATAATACTTCATTTTTTGGAATATTTACGGATGAAAAACTAAAACATATAACAAATTAAAATATACCACCTTGTGTATTTTCTTCGATTTAATTTAGAATTAAGATAATTTAAATATAACAATCTTCTACTATTCGAACAAACTTATGTATATAGCCAATTCTGTATTTATAATTCGTCGCGTATTACAAATTAAATACCGAATTTTCACAAGACATTCCTTAGTGGCGGTATAATAAATTGAAAATACAAATTAGATAAAAACTAAATGGATAACAACAGTTCACTGGACAAAATAGTAATCATTAAAATATCAAACATTGTCATAAAATTGCGAATTTTCTGTAAATTGTTTCTAAAATATAAATCTTTGCAAAATTAAAATATTAAATATACTTCTATGTGTTTTTTTTTTCAGAGACTCTCCACCACCGAGTAACCATACCAAAGTTACTTTAAGAGACGTTGTTATTCCAACAAGGCAATGCATTGCCAACTTTAATGGTTTTACATATTTGTTATTCCTTCTAGCAACACTTTATTTCGTTGTTCATTTATTGCGAGTTGTTTCTTTAATAACTCAATATATGGATATGAAAAAATTCTATCAAACCGCTCTCCACATTGACGAAGTATGTGAATAGTAATATTTGAATACAGATATGATAGTTCTAATGATAATGTAGTTAAAATTGTTTTATTAAAATTGCTCAGAGTTTATATTTTAATTTATTTACTATTTAATGGTAAATAATGTATAATAATGTTTAGACATGATAGAAGAGTATTTGCATACAGCTATGGACACATAAATCGTACAAAGTTTGATTTCATATAAATGCTAGAATTGTTTCATTTATAGTTGAATAAAACGTAAAATTTGTCCATTCAATTTGGTGATGCTGCACTAGAGTTGTTCTGTACTGCCCAAATATTCCGTTATGTTTTACTTTTGTTTACCATTATCAATAATGCGTAATCAATGCTGATTTTGAGAGGACACATAAATGGCACAGATTACTTTGCAGAAGTAGTACTAAAAGTATTTTAGTGAAAGAATAAGGATAGATATTTTGGATTGGTTAGCGCAAAGCCTTGACTTAAAACTAATTGGAAGCCTATGCAATGAAGTCAAGGCTGAAATTGCAAAGGTTAATGGTGAAAATATGGACGATCTCTGATCTGCCGTTAAAAAAGCTTGGTATGCTATACCTAAAGCTAAGTGTCAGAATATCGTAGAAAGTATGGTACGCAGGTGTAAAGCAGTTATTAAAAATAAAGGTTACAGTACAAAATATTAACAATAAAAATGTCTGTATGGAACAAAATTTATAAAATTGCAATATGAACTAAATTGTCCATCTTTTTTTAGGTTGTGCCATTTATGTGTCCACCTCATTATACCAAAGTTTTTGCATTTTGATCATTATTTTTTTTAGCAATGAATTGTAACTTCAGTTTGTACTATTATTGAAGATAAAGAATGTACCTTTTAAAAAACCCCAAACACTTGTTATTTAAAAAAAAAAACATTTATGATACTGTAACACAAGAAATAAGCTATAAAAACGTGCCATTTATATGTCCATAGCTGTATATATGCAATAACCTTATATATCATGCTACAAAAATTATATTTGTACAGAAAGAAATAGATAACACAACGTGGCATGAAGTAAAAATGAAGATAAGAGAAGTCCAGTCTGAGCAGCATATGTGTATTGATAAAGAGCAATTGACGGAATTGGATATATATCATCGAATTTTAAGGTATGCATTTTTTTTTTTTTTTAATCATCGAAATTTAAGGAACATACGTTTTTTTTTTTTTTTTTTTTTTTTTTTTTTTTTTTTTAAATTTGCTCATACATGACAGAAATACCCAGGCAACAAAGGATGACTATACTTGTTTGTCTACATTTCATGTAAAAAATGTATTACCAATCAATTTGTCCAATGTAGAAGCATAGCAAGATACATTATACAGAGCTTAGCGTCAAACCTGACATCACGGCTTTACTAAATGAGAATCTGACGAGCTTGTGATTTATAAAAACTAAATTAAACTAAATTCTAATGTACAAAAATTTCTGAAGCCTCTAATATATTAATGAGTATGTGCTATTTTGTTTTGTTAGTTAGGTTGATTTTAATATTTTTTTTAAGAAACAAGACAAAATGTTGTAAAGAAGCTATGTAACTTATATTATAAGCTAAATTACGAATTGTGATAGTACAAGGTGCGTTCCAAAGTCAAGAAGACTTTGAATCTAGCGCCCCCTGGTGGCGCCCTCTATATGTCGATGGGTGCATTAGAATCTGCTATCTTTATCGATTGTCCAGTGTGAACTTCATGACATTTTATTGATTGGAAGTGAAGTTATTGCATTTTAGGTGTCAGTATGTTTGTGTTATCGGTGCGAAAATGAGCTTCGAACAAAGAGCCAACATTAAATTTTTTTTTTTTTTATTGGGAAAACTTTTACCGAAACGTTTCAATTGATGGAACAAGTTTATGGCGATGATTGCCTATCCCGTAGCAGAGTGCACGAGTTGTTTCAACGTTTTCAAAGTGGTCGTGAGGACATAAATGACGATCGTTCAACATGTGGGCCAATCAAAATCAGTGATCACCGGAAATTCCATCGACACTATGCGTGAATTCATCATAAATTAGCCGAAATCATCTTTGAAATTCATTGAAATGGAAGAATTAAACATCTCCATAACATCGATTTATCGCATTTTTACCGAACATTTGGGCTCGTAAGCCCATAGGTGTGTGCACGGTTTGTTCCGCACAAATTGACCAAAAATTGTTCAGAATCCAACATTTGAAGGACGATTATTTGACCAAAAATCACATTTTAGCCATTCACCACTACCCGTATTCACCTGATATGCATTTGCCCATGAAAGGAAGGCGTTATGCAGACGTAGAGAACATTCAAAAGGCTTGCACCGGCATACTGGCGGCCATACCGGCCAAGGAGCTAAAGCACTCATTGGTCATGCTTTTGGACCGTGCTGTGCTGTATTGAAGCAGAAGGAGACTATTTTGAATAAAATAAATTGATTTTGCCGTAAAAACCAGTTGTTCTGTTTTTTTTTTAAGTCCTGTTTACTTTGGAAAGCATCTTGTATAACATATTCGGCCGCACTCAAAAAATTGCTTAACCCTTATGTTAATAACCGGGTACCCGGCATGATAGAAGAGTATACCACCGCGGTGTATTTGTGCGAGTAGCTTAAAAAAAATTCAATATTTCATTTTAAGCTCTCAAATCGTCGTTTCTTAACTTAAAAGAAAGCTATTTGTGAGTTAATTTAATTGATTTATTTTTTATTTTAAATAAGCTTAAACTCTAGCCATCGCCCTATTAGCAACCGGGTACCCGGGTACCCACAGTGGAAAGCATAGGAAATAAATTGTATATAATTTCTATTAATGCATGCAACTAATTTTATTTAAAAAAAAATAAAGAAATATTACACTTTTTTTTATAATTAATGACATTGAACACATTGTACACGATTAACTGAGTGCTCGTCACAAACAGGTTGGTGACAATGAGCACAGGGCTTCCGTATCCTTCGCCGTCTTCTTATTGGCAAAGTATTGCAGATATGACAAGATCCTGTTACTCTTTTCCTTCCGGTTTTATCTTTTGGAGTCTCTGGACCCGGATTTATCACGACTGTTTCTGTCAGTGTATGGCCTAATACACTTTCAACGGCAATCTTTGTGAAGAAGTGGCGTATTACTTGTTAATTCGCCGTGCGATGTTCAGTCATCGGTATTGCTAGTTCTTCACTTAGTTTACGCATAAATTGACGATGTTCTGTCCTTTTTTTTTTGACAATTATTTATTATTTTCATATTAATTTATACATACTATATATGCCGCAAGTGAAGAAATATCTAGCATATTGAAGAACATTGCCATTGGCCATCTCGAATATCTTCGTTGACTGGTGTATCTCAGCACCATTTGGTCCATTGTGTCAATTCCAGCTTTATGTTTATTATAAAAATTTATTATTTCTGGTTTTTGTTTAGCGTCATCACCAACTGATATATCTGAATGCATTGTCGATATCAGAATGGCAGCTTTATTTTTTTTAGGAACGTAGGAACACATGGTAACCTTTTCGTGAAATCCAAAAACTGTCGAATACTGCTCCCGTGTCTTATTCGCTTCCATAACACTAGGGATGTAAGGTTTATTCTTTTTTAGCCTGCCAACAATGGTAATATTCCACGACAACAAATGTTTAGCAACTGGTACAGTAGTAAAGAAGTTATCCATGCAGATGTTTCTACCACTACCTCGGTAGGGAGCCGCCATTCTTTCACTACTCTTTCAGCCTGATTCACGATTCTACGTTGTTATTTTTTCCTTTTCTTTAAATTGTCACCGACTATTAATATTTGAAGAAAAAAAATTTTAGAAAAAATTTAGAAACAATTTTTTTTAATAAAACAAACAAAATTTGTAATACTCAGATCGTGGGTAACCCGGTACCCGGTTGCTAAAAGACGTCGGTAATGTTGGTTACTAACATAAGGGTTAATCCCTTCAAAACTTTGCATTTTTATATTAATTATATTGGGTCTAAATTTTTTATGATTATAGAATAATCATTTTTGTCTAATAATCATAGTAAACTTACAATTTAGATTTTTGTCCGATGAAATGAAATTCAAATGTTTACTTTTACTTGAACGGAAAATATTAACGTCCATTTATTATTTATTCACCGTAAAGCAGCCAAATGTCGACATTCATGTCGTATTATTTTTTCTATTGCAGATTTAAAAACTATATGGTAGCTCTTATGAACAAAAACCTTCTACCTGTAAAATTTAATATACCACTGCTTGGAGAATATGTGACGTTGAGTCGTGGACTTTTGTTTAATATACATTTTATACTATTCAGTAAGTTAAAAAGGATTTTTTTAATGGGTCTATAACTATATTCATGAGGTTTGCTACTGACCATGTGATTTAAAAGTGATTTGAAGACGTAATACGTTCTGAACGACCAAAAAAGTTTAAAGATGAGGAACTAGAAACATTACTCAATGAAGATTGTTGGCAAAGGTCAGAAGAGGTTTAAATTTATACGGGAGTCGTTTAAGCAGCCATTTCGTTTAAAAACAGCCGGATATATTCCAAAGAAAGGAAATTGTGTGCTATAACATTTCGATTTCGATGTCGTTTTTGCACGAGATTAACCATAAACGAGAATCAATTATTTTTCATACGCTCCGCCTCTTGTTGCAAAAACGTTCCAAAACTATTGAAAGAACAGCGGCTAGGAAGCGTCAGATGGGAAAATGTTATAGCTTCAAATTTAACTGTTTTTTTTTTTAATAAATATTAAAATTTTAGAAAAAACGTACGTTTATAGTTGTGGACCCGCATTCTAATAAATATGAAGTATGCTTTTCTGCACACTAACTACGAAAATATGAGAAAATGTCTTTCAGTTAAATTATATAATTTCTATTTATAGAAGGCCCTGGTTCACCATTTCAGAATAATTGGCAACTTCGAGATGACTTCAACTTTCGTACCAATCAAGTCGAATTAGCTCAACGATTGTCAAAACTTATTATGTGGGTAGCAGTAGCTAATTTAATATTGGCTCCAGTTATTTTTGTGTGGCAGTGCTTATATTTCCTATTCTCATACGCTAATGTAAGTATTATGTAGTATATGCATATCTGATATATCATAGATTATCAAATTAACGACTTACTAATTACTGATCCAAACAGAGCTAGCTCGCTGAAATAACAGCCTGTTGCTGGAAGTGTTGCTTAAAGTCTATAACTTTTCCATTTTAGAAATCATAGATTTACGCAATAAACTAAAAATTATATCGTTGCTTCTTTTAAATAATGCTATGACAATAACTTAACAACTCAAATTATGTGATACAATAAGACAGAAGCTGGTTCTTAAAAAAAACAGTATAACCAGCAAAACCTATAGCTTTTATTTTGACTACTTTGGACAAAATAAAAATGATTTATATTGGAATTATTTACCCTAGATTTTAAAACTCAAAAATAGTTAATTACGTATATAAATTAATTTTCTTTCTACAGATTTTAAGAAAAGAACCAGGGACATTAGGAATGCGAACATGGTCTAATTATGGTCGCTTATACTTACGACACTTTAATGAATTAGAACATGAATTAGATGCACGTTTAAATCGTGCTTATGAATATGCAGATAGATATCTAAGCTCGTTCTCTTCACCGTTAATGGCCGTTGTTGCAAGGTCAGTTTATGCATAAAGACAATACTAATATAATACTAATTTAATACATTTCAGGAATATACTTTTTATATCCGGAGGAATATTGGTATTAATTTTAACATTAGGTATATATGACGAATTTGTTTTCCAAGTGGAGCACGTATTGACGATTATCACTATCCTCTCTGTTATTGGATTGATATGCAGGTAAATTTAATTAATATCATCATACAAAAAATTTATGAATTATACATTAACGTAAATTTACCGTTAGCAGCTTTAAAATTTTAGCAGTTTAAAAAAATCTAAATGTGGCAAAGAGACAACAATATTATATATTCATTCAAACATGATCTTTAAAAGAAATTTTAGAAGTAATCATATATTAGAATTAATTATTCCCTACCACTTTATATTTCTTTGTATGAACCAAATCTCCCTTTATGCACCGAAAAATGTTTCTCTTTCAAATTTTAAATTTTATTTATATTAAATTCTCTTTGTGATTAAGTATTTTGTATTGTATTTTGTATAGACCGCAAGTGCTATAGAATTTTAAATGTATTTAAAGCAAGTAAGGAGAACTAAGTTCTTTCAGGTGTTGGCGAAACTTTTTAATACGCTTTTATTAGCTTCACTTGTATGTATGTATGTATGTATGTATGTACATATGTATGTATGTTTGTAACTTTTTTAAGTGGTACTGCAACCTAGAATACTTGAGCGACACTGTGGGAAGGCGATTGTAAGTTTAAGCAGCTCACCAAAAAGATGCGCTTAAAAGTATGCAACATCTATATAAAACTAGTTTTGGTGACATTTAAATGGGAGTGCCACAAAATCCCCAAAAAAAAATCCCCAAACACAAAATCCCCAGCTGAAAAAAAATCCCCAAACACATAATCCCCAAAATCAAAATCCCCAAATTTAAAATCCCCTAACACGAAATCCCCACCTTTTGTTTGAGGCAGTGTCACAAAATCCCCATTTTTTTTTCGGAAATTTAAAGTGGCATGAATGAAACAAAAAAAAATGGGGATTTTGTGACACTGCCTCAAACAAAAGGTGGGGATTTCGTGTTAGGGGATTTTAAATTTGGGGATTTTGATTTTGGGAAATCCCCACCTTTTGTTTGAGGCAGTGTCACAAAATCCCCATTTTTTTTTCGGAAATTTAAAGTGGCATGAATGAAACACGCAATAAAACAGAATAGGAGTGAAAAAAAATTTAATATTTTTTAAAACTGGTTTATATCTGAGTGCAGAACCTGAAAATATTGAACATATGGAACAGGAAGTGGTGAAGCGTAATCAATAAGACACTCAATTTCGAATTTTTTGATGATACGTTATTTTGCATTTCAGATGATGATATGTACAAACATATGTATGACTTAAAATACAAATAGTACCGTTACCTTTTCTACAATTATTTTACCATATGCATTTTTTCATATTACATATTTATCACATTACGTGTAATTAATTGTGATTAAAATTACTTAGTTATATTTTTGATTAAATATCGTGTTAAATAATATTTACAGCGTGTAAAATAATAACTGTCGCACTAAAACAACTGTGCATATTTCTTTACAATCACATCACAACATAATTTTTTTTATTTTATTTTTATTAATAATTTTTTCACATTTCATTTAAATAAAAATTTTAAAGAAAATGGAAGTCGTAGTTTCTGTGTCAAATAAAGGAAATAATAAAATATTTTTGGATGGTTTTGATTACCATTTTCATTCCAAAAATGAAAAAAAGAAAGAGTTCCGCTGGTCGTGTGCGCAAAGAAAATCGCTACTGTGTAAAAGTGTTGTTGTGACACAAGAAAATAGTGGCGATCATGTAATACGACGCGCTCCTACTGCCCATAATCATGATCCAAGGGCCCATCAAATATCTGTGGCACAGGCGAACAACAAAGTAAAGAATTTGAGTACATCATCTTCACTGGCGCCTTCCCAAATTATTAGGGAAGCAGTTGTAGATTGCCAACCAGACTGCCGGGTGTACTTACCATCGAAACGAGCCCAAAAAATGAAGATAAGTCGACTTCGAAAGGGTACATATACCAACGAACCAGGAAATGTACAGGAAATTAATATACCGGAGGATTTGAAATACCTGGAGGGTGAATTATTTGTGTTGAGTGATTGGGATTTCGATGGTGAAAAGAACATTATTATGGGCACAACGAGTTCCCTAAAGGAATTGGGGAGGTCACACTGCTGGGTGATGGATGGGACGTTTTTTGTTGTACCGAAAGTTTTTCGCCAACTGTTCACCATACAAGGGCTAATTGATGGTCAATTTGTGCCTCTAGTTTTTTGCCTGATGAGCAAAAAATCCAAGCAGGCGTACACTGAATTTTTTCATCAACTATTTAATTTGGCTTTAGCATATAATATTAATCTTAATCCGCAAAGAATTATTACTGATTTTGAGCGAACCATCTCGTCTGCGGCAAAAGAGTATTTTCCTGATGCCCGATATAAAGGGTGTCTATTTCACTTTGGCCAGATCATTTGGAGACGAGTTCAGAAAGAAAGGCTCTCTCAAAAATATGGCAATGATGAAAGTTTCAGCATAGCTGTTCGTATGCTGAAAAGTTTATCATTTGTTCCCCCAGAATGTGTGTCAGATTATTTCAGTGAACTGAAGAGTAGCTCGACAGACAGAGATTTTAAAAAATTGTGTGCTTGGTTTAAAAACCAGTACATTAGTGAAAATATGAAGGCGGGTGCTATGATATATAATCCAAATTTTTGGTGCGTTTCGGATTCTTTTAAGGATAATTTTCCACGTACTCAAAATTCAATCGAGGCTTGGCACCGTAGGCTTAAAGTAATTGTAGGGAGAAAAAATGTGGTGTTTATGAAATCATAAAACATTTAAAAAAAGAAATGATTGAGGTTAAATCAACCATAGAAAAAATACACTCAGGGATCGGTGTGCGAAAAAACAAAAAGAATGTCGAGCGTGTAAAGAAAATTAAAAAAGTTGTTAAACGTCGTTTAGAGTTAGATAAACTTGTTTATTTAAAATCGATAGCACACAGTATTTCATTATGTAATTAGAATTTCCATACATGGTTTATTTATGTAAATTTTTTGAATTTATTGCTTTTTTGTTTATTTTCATCACTAAAAATTTGTCTACATATGTATGTATATAAATATATGTATGTTTATGTTAATTTATATAAGCTATTCGAAAAATTGTGAAGTTTGTATTTATGTTGTACAAATATGTTAAACTGATTGATATAACATGTATTGCATTTTCTTTAATTTACCTATTAAATATTCGTGAAACTATTAAACATAAAATATCTCGTGAACTTCAACTTTAGATATAATATTGAGTATAGAATTCCTTTTTCTGTGTGAAACACATTGAAATTAGGTTTAAAATCGCGGCGATTTTAAACCTAATTTCAATGTGTTTCACACAGAAAAAGGGGATTTCGATTTTGGGGATTTTAATTTTGGGGATTTTGATTTTGGGGATTTTGATTTTGGGGATTTTGATTTTGGGGATTTTGATTTGGGGATTTTGATTTGGGGATTTTAATTTTGGGGATTATGTGGTACACCCCATTTAAATAGCATACTGAGTTGGGCGTCGACTGTTCATAAGATGCAAGGTTGTACAGTAGAACATGCAGTAATTTATCTGGGCTCTCGACTGTTTGCTGCTGGACAAGCTTATGTAGCACTTAGTCGTTGTAGATCTTTGGACGGTATTCGAATTGAAGAACTAGACTGTTCAAAGTTGACAGGTAAAACCCCATGTAACAGTGAAGCTTTAGAAGAAATGATTCGATTAAGAAGTAATAATTCGTAAAGTCGTCAACAGAACTTAGTCGCAAATAATGTAACAATTAATCATGAAAGGTTACGAGTAGATATTAAATGCTGCCTAATTATCGATTTACTTAACCAATATTACATGCCATAGTTCATATTTTAACAAATTTGGGTTTTCTCACATCAAACTAAAAAATCAAAAATAAATATAGTTTAAAAAAACTAAAAAACACGCTTTTAAAGCATATCAAACTAAAAAGTGAAAAATAATTCTTTGTATAAACTAACAATAATAATGGAGAAAAAATTCCTGCATTATTGTGAGAAAAGCGTGGGGTGCTTTGTGACATATTTTTCATATATCGAGCATGCCACGCTTTTCTCACAATAATGCAGGAATTTTTCCTTGTTAGTTTATACAAAGAATTATTTTTCACTTTTTAGTTTGATATGCTTTAAAGGCGTGTTTTTTAGTTTTTTTAAACTATATTAATTATTAAAAAAATTTGTGTAAGAATTCAGAATGCATTATTTGAAGAAACCAAATGTATGTTGCAATCAAATTTGGTATTTAATTATTTTATTTTAATTACCAAAATCTAAACCAATAGTCATATTCAGCGTTATAAATCGCGTTATTTCTTAGAAAAATTGAGTAACATCGAATTCAATACGGAAAGAATCTTTAATTGAAGATTTGTATGGCATGTACAAATGAATAAAAATATTATTGATAAATTAATTTGTTTTCATTTAATTTTTGTTTAAGTTAGAACGTATAAATGAACCGATTTAACAGATAATATAAACGCTTTGAGAAAATCCCTTAATTATGTACTTCAAAGTAATTTTTCCTGCTGTGTTTTTGTTTCTGTCTCAAAGTATTCATTTTATTATTATTTAGTGCTTAATACTTAGTGTTTTTGCACAGAAATACTTACAAATGTCAAAATTTTATTTTTGATTAAATTTTAATGATTTCAACGTAACTTGTTTCGATGATTACTCCTAAGTATTGATCCGTTTTACCTATTATTATCATATTTGTAAAATTTTATGTTACTGACGTATTTATTTGGTACAAAAAAATTTATTTTTCTACATAACCGTTCTATAACAAGTGGGTGTGGTTATAATCTGATTTCACCCAACCCTTTGGGGCGGGGCTATGCATGCTTTTGAAAAATTTTCAGTTCCCAAGTGCCCCTCCCCCGTGTCAAATTGCATATTTATATCATAATTTGGAATGTTTTATATGTTTTCATTTAATACCGACCTGTGGGCGTGTCAATGATCCGATATTCAACCAATTAACATACATACATATGTATGTAGCAAGTTTCATGATATGAGATATCTCAAGTTTTACTCCATTTGCAGCTTGCACGGACAGACGGACGGACACAGTAACTAGGATTTATTATTATTTATTATTTCTTACATCCTAATAATTTATAAATAACTAACTCTATATCTATCTCGATTAATATTAGAAGATACCCACAGTTAGATGAAGAAAACTATTTTAATTTGTAGCAACGTGCTGCGAGAATTTATTATTCCTACTGAAAATTAAAATTTTCATAAAATCTCAAATTACACTTAAATTTTTATGGATTTAGAAAACTATTTTAATTTGTAGCAACGTGCTGCAAGAATTTATTATTCCTACTGGACATTACAATTTTCATAAAATCTCAAATTACACTTAAATTTATATTATCAATAAAATATACATTTTAAATTCAGAAATATGATTCCGGACGAAAATTTAATATGGTGCCCAGAACAATTGATGACCGCAATATTAGCGCATGTGCATTATCTACCATCTAATTGGAAGAATAGAGCGCATACAGTGGCTGTAAGAAAAGAATTTGAAAATTTGTTTCAATTTAAAGCGGTAAGCTTTTTAATAAGGTCAATTATTAATAAAAATAATTGTACATACTTTATTTTCAACATTTACAATTGTAGGGTTACTTGTTAAATGAAATTGTTAGTCCGCTTGTAACTCCATTTATATTAATGTTTGTATTCCGTCCAAAATCAATGGAACTGGTAAAATTCTTTAGGAGTTTTACAGTAAGTGTAAAGGGTGTTGGAAATGTATGCTCATTTGCACAATTGGATGTTAGAAAACATGGCAACCCTGATTGGCAACTTCCTAAGCCTAATACAAAACAAAAAGGAAACGTTGATGATAGTACGACAAAGAGCGTAGTGGACAACGGTAAAACGGAACTTTCATTAATCCGATTTACATTAACCAACCCAGAATGGAAAGCCCCACCAGATGCCGTAAATTTTTTGAACGATATTAGAGAACATGCTGCGGAAGAACTGAGAAACGCACTGATAAACGATACAGATAGCAAAACAAGTCCTATAACTGAAAGTTTAATTACATTTGGCACAATCGATGCTGAGGTTTGTAACAATATTATAATTTAATACAAATATACTTATATTCCTTAAATATATATATACTTATACGTATTATATTTCCAGTATTCTTCTTTGGCTACATCTGTGTTTAATGCACATAATGTTCAAAGGGCGGAATTATTAACGTCGTCGATTAAACAGTCTATGAATCAAAACAAATACTATGACAGAAAATATCATCCCACTCCGAATATTCCTCAAACTAGTGGTTTTGAACAAATGCTTCAACAAAGCTTTGGTGAACAAGAAGGAAATATGTTGAGGATACAAACTTCTTGCGACAATTCTTTGGAAAATATGCGCAAATTGCGTATTAGCAAAGTAGAAGGACGACTGCAGGGACCGTCAGAAGCATTATTGTATAAGTAAGTGTAGTAAAGTCACTTTTCCTCCATAACTGTACCAAGTGTAGAATTTAATATATATTCTTTTCATTACAGTCTATATGGAATCGACTCAAAAATATCAAACCCAATTGATATTACAGTTGCAGATATGTCCCTAAGTACACTGTATTTACACAACTTACACAAGTATAATGTAAGTTAGAAGTATTTACGTTACACCTATTAATTAATTTATACGAAGATTCAATAACAAATACTGAAATACTAATAATAATAAGGACGGTGATCTACAATGTTACAGTTGATGTTGATTGATTAGTTTAATATATATATATTTTTTTGAAAACTCATGGTTGTGTAAAACTGATCGAACAGAGCATACTGGAATTGAGTTCCATGAATTCAGAATATGTTGTCAAAGCTCGTTTTTTTTACTTAAGCACTTTCTTCTTATGGACTTTATTCCATAAATGACATTTAGATCCAGGGATTGGGCAGGCCGCTCATTATATCGATGTTGTTAAGCCTAAACCTATCTTTTGTACACTAAGCCGTGCGTTTGGGATCGCTACTTTTCTCAAACAACTTTTAGTGGAATATCTTCAATGTACTGTCGCGTACATTCTTGACGTATTGCATCTCAATGGGTTGCCTCCATGGTGCCCTACATCCTATGAATCGGCCCCAAACCGATATCCAAACTATGTTTTTATGCGTGCATTTATAGTTGTAAACTGCGTTTTTCAGTTTATACTACATGAGAACCTCGATCAAAATTTGATTTTATTTCGTAAGATCAGAAAATCACATGTTCTTGAACAAACCTTAGCATTCATTGCAAGTTGTTTTTTGTTGAGATTATCGTTTTGCGGATAGGTATTCAAGATCCACATTCAAATCACATTTCATTTGTTTTAAGAAATAAACAGAGTTTTCTGATCACAAGGAACTATATTTGATTTAATAGAAAATGTTATTGCCTGTCACGTATTTCAATGTGGGAAATCCAATTGGTTCAACCTTTTTTTTTTTTGCGGGGGTAATTTAAGTAAATTTGCTACTTCTCTGTACGAATTTCCCTGTTTCACTATATTTTTAATATGCGCTATAGTTTTCTTGTCGCAGTGCTTACCATTTCCCATATCTATTTAATAAAAAGATGCACCAGGTTCTCTAGGTGATAATAAACCTGAAATTTTTAATCTTTCTTTATCTAGCGCGAATAATGCCTTTGCCAAAATTTTTCCAAATCGAATGGAAGCTGTTCAAGCCCCTAGGTACCAATATGTTACTCCAGTATCTATAGTTGACTTTTGTGTGAATGTTATCTCAATAAAAATGACGGAGCGTTTTTTACTCAAATCAATGTTTCTTTATGGTTAAAATAGATAAAATTGGGCGAAAACTTGACCCAACCCCCATCAGCATTCGGATTTTCGAACATCCGGCTTATTACTTTCCATATGATTGGTGATTGTATGTATGTGAGGAACCTATTTGTTCACAATTTCGTCGAAGAATAAATGTTTGATTCTTTCGCAATCGTAATCCTTTTTCATTTTTTTTTTTTTTTTTTTTGCATTTTCTGTTCCCTTATACCGTTAGAATTAATGTAGAAACCCACTTTACCATTGGAAGATTTCGAAAAAGGCCCAAAAATAATAATACCGCTTGACGTTCAGAGCGCTCGGAGTGCACACTTCAAACTTTAAACACATTTTTCTCAAAACACACTTTTTTAAACTGGCGAACATGATTCCGGTCGATTTACTCAACCGAATTGCTTAATTTTTTTTAAATGTTCACAAAACGCCGGTCTATCGCCTCTATATCAGGGTTATTTTTGACAACCATGGCCAAAGACCGCAGAAAGGAGTACTACGCGAAAGTACCCCGATGTGATATAAATTTTATGATATTATTATATAGTTTTAATTATTTGTGTATATTATATAATATCTAAATCACATATTATACATATACAGTGTTCACAACTAAATTAAAGCTTTAAAAATGTTGGAAAGTAATTTTAAAATAGTTAATACAAAAAAAAAAAAAAAAGAATCACGCGAAAAATACAATCAAAGAAAAAGAGTTGAAAATCCTACATATTTGGTGTTTAAGATGTGGCAACGCTCGTTTTCCTCATAATTGTAAACAATCTAACTAAATATGATATTATTTCAATGTTTAGAGTATATATTTAAATATACAAACTGAAAAATGTGAAAAAATTTAGTGAAACAATGTGAAATACTAAGTGTTATTAAAACAAATTTTTTAATTTTTAATCGGGAATATTTAAAAAAAAAATATAAGTGTTAGCAACATTATTTTTGAATATTCCTCCTCTTGAGAAGCTCCCCTATTCGTTTATACCGAAATTCGTGTTTTTTACCCGACCGCCAAAGCGATCGGAATCGTGCCCAATGCACAATTTTATTTTATTTTATTAAAGCTTACATAATAAATAACTTATTATATAAACTAAAGTACGCAGCGCTAGCAACATAGGCTTTCGGCTGACTGGTGGGATAATAGTTGATAACCAATAGTCTTTTTCTTACATATTGACAATGTTGCTTAAATTAATACTTAGAGTCTAATATTAAGCCTAGGAACTTAAAACTATCTATACAGATTAAATTTATATTATTAACGGTAAGTGTGGGTGTATTACAATGATGTTTCTTACAAAATATGTAATAACTTAGATTTAGAGGAAGAAATTGACATGCCCGAAGAACCGGACCAATGAAATAAAAGGGATAAGATTTTAGAAAAGGAAGACGTAACAACGGACAAATCGGAGGAATAGAAAACAATACTAAATCATCAGCATAGATTTGGTGACTGATATTAGGGAAGTCAGATAAAATTGTACTGATTTTGAAGCGCAAATTCTAAGGCTATATCTTGCGGATATAGTAGATTGCCACGAGGAGAAAATAATATATGCCTTGGGGGTATGAGCTACAATATTGTTGGCAAGATGAGTTTCATTTAATAATATTGCTGAGGGTTTGAATGTTTTAAATAAAAGTTCGAGTTCGATGTAATTATTTAAGTATCCGTTGATATACCACTGAAGGATGGATAGCATGGATAGAAAAATAAAGAAAAAATAATAATGTGAGGTTATGGGAATTTATTGTTCCATCAACGAGGGTGACGGAGATGAAAGGGAGGAGGAGGCTGGAAGGGTGTTATGAGCAAGAGGAGAGATGGCAAAAGATGCCAGGGGAGATAAGGATTGTGAGGAGGGAGATGAGACGTGAGAAAGTGGAGAGAAAGATGGGGAGGGGGAAGAATTCAAGGGTGAAGGGTATAGAAGAGGGGAGTTCTTTGAATTTTCTGGAAGTTCTATGTGATGCAATGGATTGTTGGTGGAGGATGAATCGTTGTTAGCTTTTGTTGTTGTTGCGTTAGTATTGAGGTTAGAATTTTTAGATATTGAAGTATTATCTTTGTTATTAGGATTTTTTGAGTTTGAATTTATATCGCTGTTAGTTTGAATTTTTGCCACGTTGGCGAAGGAGAAGGGGGATGGGGTGGAAGGATGTTGATTTTTATACATGGTAATGGCGTCCCGCATGGTGCATTTGTGTATAGTTTTAATCTTTAATATTTCTTTCGATTGAATAAATTTAGGGCAAGCATTTGAGGACGAGGGATGTTCACCTGCGCAGTTAGCGCAGTAAACTCTGGTGCAATCAGAAGGAGCAGAGTGGTTAGGAGGAAGGTTGCAAATGACACAGGAAGGAGTTTTTACGCAGTGTTTAGCGGTGTGTCCTAATAGCTGACAAGATTTGCAGCGCATAGGATTAGGGTAGTACGGACGGACATCTAGGGTTCTCCAGGCTACATCAATTCTGTTAGGAAGTGTATATTTATTGAATGTTAATAATACGGCACCAGTAGGTACACGAACGCCTTTAACTATTTTGTTAAACTTGTGGACTGCAGAGACACCTTGTTCCTTGAGACCTTCGATTATTTCTTCGTCGCTAAGTTGGCAAATAAAGGGGGCATAAATTGTGCCCTTGACTGAGTTAAGGGTGCTGTGAAGAGCAACTTCAACAGCACCTGCACCGGGTAGATTCTTAGTGAAAAGGAATTTATCAGCAATTTTTTGATTTTTTACCAGGAGGAGTAGGCTGCCATCGCGAAGTGACGAGATGTTGTTAATATCTTTACTGATAGCTTGAATACCTTTATAAATCGCGAAGCAGGAGGTGGATGAAATTGGTTTACTGGCATCCCGCGACTTAATGACGAGGTATTTGGGGTCATCCTTCTTAGTTATGGGGAGTTCCGGAAATAGTTCCAACGTTGATTGCTCAGGTTTTTTTCTTTTTGTCTTCTGGGCTGGGGATAATAGGGCAAACCTATTATCACCCAGATTGTTGGCCCCGGGGGCATTGTGAAAATATTACTTTTTGTGTATTCAAAAATGTAAGAATGTAGCACAAGTTAACAATAAGAAATAAACACAGCGAGAAATTAACAGTAAAAAAGTTATTTGTGCACAACTGTAAAGTAGCGTTATAACAAAGAGACTGCTAGAATGACCGCGAGAGAAAAAGAAAAATGCGACCGTACGGTTTGACAACTCGGTTGCGACTGAAATGCACAATTATGTTGCGCTTCTATTTAGCAAAACTTGGTAGAATTGAAAATGACAGTTATCAGAGATCGTATATCATAGAGAAGGGCGCCTAAACCCGGGGCTCCGTTAGGTGTTTGTTGTCAAGAATAATCTATCATGATAATATGGAATTGTTAAATTGGTAATCTACGTTTTACATAGTACTCATGGATCATAAGATGGTACAAATTTTCACTTCAAATAAGTAATTCGTAAAATATGTCACAAATCTTTACACTGCTTTTTGTCATAGCGTATAACAGTGTAGGAGTAGAGTAGAAGACGACGCGTCTCGCGCCGTATGTCTAATCATATGGTAATGTTTTGTTCAACATTCATCGAATGTCGTTACGTTTTAAAGTTCAAAGTTTGTTTTTTATTCAACTTTGTGTAATCGCAACACGAAAATAATGTGTTTTTTTTTTTTATTTGCGTGCTTGAGTTTATATAAAATTTGTTTTTGTTGCTTAGTGTTACATTTTAAGGTAGGATTAATATCGATATTAGTTTGCTAACCTCTATTGCTGTAACTATTAACGCGGTAAAGTTATCGGAAAAAGGGTGTTTCGAAAATTCTCAGTAAATGTGATCATAATATCAACTTACTACTTGCTGGTTTTATGTTGTCCTAAACTTGAGAAAAATTTGTTATTGTTGTTGTAATAAAAAAGTCGATAAATGAGATGATTTGGAAAATGTTGCTGAGTGTTTGGTGGGTTAAGAATATATAAATATATACAAACATATATATATATATATGTAAACAAAAATTACTGTAGCCAGTAGATCTGTGATGTCAATTTTTAAGTAAAAAAATTATTTTTACATGAATATTGAACACATGCTAATGATTTGAAATATAATTTTTTTATATGAAATGTTTTGACTTCTAACAAAAAAAAATGAACACATAGCCTGTGCCCATTCCAAATTTCCAAACTATCTCCCCACCAATTTTCAGCCAAATATAAATATGTATGTACATATTATAAAAATATACATATATTGCAAGGCATCCGTTAGGGCCTACTGCTGGACTAAAGGAATACCTATGTAAATTTTCACGTCTTTCCGTGCTGTAGTTTGGACGTTATGCGGGCACATAACAAAATAGCGTTTTATTTTTATAAATATGTATATAAGATTTCACTTTTCGAAGGTGTGCTGAAAACGATGAGCGTGTTTCACCACAGCTAAAATCAGGGGATTCAAAGATAAAACCTTTCCAAATATTAGGTTGTCAAAAAAGTCTTGCGGTATATGCGCTAGTTGGCGCTGAAAGCGCGTAGTTCTAGTTTTATTCGTCGCATCGGGTCATGCTATATATTTTTGGAAAGCTCATTTCACGCGCTAACACGTGATTGATTGCCGTTTCTTTTAGGACGTTCGTGAGTTATAGCGTCGCAAACATGGGCACAATTCCGATTTCTTTGGCGCCGCGATTTGTAGGTACCGTTGGAAAGAGGAAGTCCTCCTGATTAAAAAACGTATATTATAGGGTCCGCAAACGCCTAGTTTAGGAGATATTCGGCCTTAAAGTTCAAAAATTCACAAAATTGGACCTTTTCAAGGAGCTATTTCACCACATTAAACACACTTTTTTCACATTTTTCTCTTCAAATTAATTAAATTGCACTATAGTCTTTTAAATAAATCTACATTTTACTCTTTTAGCAGGTTTTTTACCTAAAAAAATCTTTATTTTAAAAATCACATTTTACACTTGTTTCAACCTCATTTGTTTACCAAAAATTACGACGAAATGGAACGCTGCCATGTGATGATAAGGCAATTCGCTGAAATTCCTCTTTTTCTCAAAAATTTCTCTATTCATGCATATGGATATTTTTCTTTTTAAATTTATTAAGCAAATAAGTAATATATACATTTATTAGTAATATTATATAATAATATATATACATATGTATAAGTAATATTATATAATAATATTACGTAATAAAGTGTAAAGTATACAGTGCAGTACGAAATCTCAAATTTTGTTTCAATATGAGTGCATGATAACCGAAAAATTTAACCACTTCATACCCAAAACTCATATTTTAAATATAATAATATATATGTATATCGTCGCCTAAAATACAAACCAATGTATCATCAAAAATATATGAAAATCTGACAGATATAATAAACAAAATTTATTCATTTTATAACGGAAACTTAAATTTTATTTCAATATTGGATATAAAGTGGTTATATTTTTTGGTTATTATGCACTCAAACTCATATTTTAAATATAATAATATATATATTGTCACCTAAAATACAAACCAATGTATCATCAAAAATAAATGGAAATCGCTGACAGATATAATAACCAAAATTTACCATTTTATAACGAAAACTTAAATTTTGAGTGCATGATAACCATAAATTATAACCACTTTATACCAAAAAGTCAATATATTTTTTTATTTTCAACGCAGAAAGGAGTACTATGCGAAGGTACTTCAGTCACCCCGGGTATTCCCTCGGCCAGGGTTATTTTTTTAAAGCGGGGCCGAAGGCCGCCAACGCAGAAAGGAGTACTATGCGAAAGTACTTCAGTCATGCCGGTTATTCGCTCGGCCAGGGTTATTTTTTTAAAGCGCGCCGAAGGCCGCCAACGCAGAAAGGAGTACTATGCGAAAATACTTCAGTCACCCCGGGTATTCGCTCGGCCAGGGTTATTTTTTTAAAGCGCGCCGAAGGCCGCCAACGCAGAAAGGAGTACTATGCGAAAGTACTTCAGTCATCCCGGGTATTCGCTCGGCCAGGGTTATTTTTTTAAAGCGCGGCCGAAGGCCACCAACGCAGAAAGGAGTACTATGCGAAAATACTTCAGTCACCCCGGGTATTCGCTCGGCCAGGGTTATTTTTTTAAAGCGCGGCCGAAGGCCGCCAACGCAGAAAGGAGTAATATGCGAAAGTACTTCAGTCATGCCGGTTATTCGCTCGGCCAGGGTTATTTTTTTAAAGCGCGCCGAAGGCCGCCAACGCAGAAAGGAGTACTATGCGAAAATACTTCAGTCACCCCGGGTATTCGCTCGGCCAGGGTTATTTTTTTAAAGCGCGCCGAAGGCCGCCAACGCAGAAAGGAGTACTATGCGAAAGTACTTCAGTCACCCCTGGTATTATGTATATAAAAATGTTATATTACAATCATAAACATATGTAATATTATAATGTTATCACACGATTTTACTTATCTGTGTTTATTAAATATAAATCACATATTATTCATATATTCATATATATATGTATGTGGAAAAGTGTTCACATATTCAATTTTAGCTTGAAAAATCTTCTTTATAGTTTTTTTATAGTTAATAAAGAAAAAAGAATCACTCGAAAGTAGAAACAAAGAAAACGCTGTGAAACGCTGGAAAATCCTTCACTTTTAGTGATTTTTAAATTACAAATTTAGTTGAAAAATTGCAAAATAATTGTGAAATGTAAGCTTATTTCAAAGCTTAGAGTGTATATTTAAATATACAGTATAAAGAACGTGAAAAAATTTAGTGAAACATAGAGAAATAACATGTTTTCTTAGTGCAAATTTTGAATTTTTAAACGTGAATATTTCAAAAAATATTAGTTATTTTTATGTTATTTTTGGATATTCCTCCTATGGAGAAGCTCCCCTATCCGTACATACCCCATGGAAATTCTGTTTTTTTACCCCTCCGCCAAAGTAATCGGAATCGTGCCCAAACATGGAGCAAAATAGAGAGAAAATACAGCATATTTTACAGTACTACTACGATAAAGGCAAAAATGCATCTCAAGCCGCCAATAAAATTTGTGCAGTTTATGGATCCGATACAGTTTCCATTTCGACCGCACAACGATGTTTTCAACGTTTTCGGTCTGGTGTAGAAGTGGTCGAAGATGCGCCACGCTCCGGAAGGCCTGTCGTCGAAAATTGCGATAAAATCGCTGAATTGGTCGAAAGAGACCGGCATAGTAGTCATCAAACCGTTATAAACCATTTGAAGAATGGAGTCACTAAGAAGCTCGATGTATGGGTGCCACACGAATTGATTCAATTAAAATGCCGAAAGACTTTTCTGACAACCTAATATATTCGCTTCTAGAAGGAAAAGTGACAACCCCGCAAACCCACAAAACACCGAAAAATTTGAGAAAAGGGGCAATATAGCTCTTGTCAATTTAAAATTTTTTAATTTTCCTTTTAAATGCTTTTGCGTGGTGAATTTTTTGAATTTACATAAAAATACCGATTTACGATGTTTTGTTGGCAAAACTTTTGGAGCGGCAAGGAAGCGGTGACAATTGACGTTCGTTCGTTTGTATTTTTCAGCACAGCTCGGATTTCTACCAAAAATACAATGTTGCGACACTGTTGCCGCGTCAGTCCTTCGGCACATTGACTTTTTGACATGAAAACAAAACCCGTGGCAACAGAGATTTCGCATGAAACAATGAGTGTACATATTTACATACAAAAAAATTTACACACATTATGCGTAGAGGTTATTTTTTTATTGCCTTTTTTTTTGACAGATCACGCGTGAGTCGTGTCAAGCTGTCATGTTATTTTTGTTTAGTATTGTTTGGCATTTCATCATAGAAAGACTTACTCCTGAACAACGTTTACAAATCGTTTAACTTTCACCCACCTTGAGAACCAGCATTCATTATTGAATAGACCACTTAAAGATCGCAGTGTAAAAAATATAGCAGCCGTAGCTGAGATGTACACGAAGACCGTGGAGAGTAGAGAGAGCTCCACCTTCCCAAGCGACATCGCTATACTTTTTAGGCTCTTAAAAAGTTCCAAGAAGTTTTCGAACCAAATTTTGTTCAACGATGAGGCCCATTTCTGACTCAATTGTTACGTAAACAAGCAAAATTGGCGCATTTGGGACAAAAAACAACCTGCAGAGATTCAAGAGCTGTAATTTCCTCCTAAAAAACAACGGTTTGGTGTGGTTTATTTAGTCGTAAACATCAATAGCGATCGTTATCGAGCCATGATAACAAATTATTTAATGCCTGAAATTGAAGCTCATGATCTATAGAGCATGATCGACTCACACCGCATCAATCGATTGCCCACAAATTTCGTGTGATATCACACCGTTAGACTTTTGCCTGCGGACATTTGTAAAGTCTAAAGTATATGCGGACAATTCGATTCAGACTTTGGACCGTCACGCGTGTCATTTGCCAGTTACCAGTCGAAATGCTCGACTGGTCATCGAAAAATGGACTCCACGGATGGACTATCTGAGACGTAGCCGCGGTCACCAATCTTCAAAAAATAAATGTCAAAGAATGTATTTTCGAATCATAATAAACATTCCCAAACAAATTTGAAGTTTATGTGTTATTTTCTTTAAAATTAGCTACATATTTAGGTAATAATATAAACATGACTTTATTATATACTTCAAAATGTTTTATGGAATTCATTAAGAAATAGGTCTATTTGTACGTATGATATACCTATGTGCTTTGATATCAAATATATTAAAAATATCTATAAAGTGCTTGCAGAGTCGTTTGCGCATTGCAAATAAATGAATCTACAAATGCGTACATTTCTAAAACGTTTTGGCAATCGGTATATCATGAACCTTCTATAAAAAATCTATACTCTCTGGCACTGGCAAAAGAATCAACAGTTTGAAAAAGTTTGAGGTGCTTAAAAAATGTTTTTTTTTTAGTTTCTTTTTAACATTTTTTTTAATTTTTCTTATATTATCTTTCTTTCCTAATGGGTGTAACCTATTATGATTTTTTTCACTTTTTTTTTTTTACAATTTCCAAAGGCTTTTGCACGTTCCTATATAATTAAGTGAATGATACATTTTGCTTTTGAGCTATTAAAAAGTTCATACATTCATTGTTTATTTATAATTATGTATTCTAACTCCGAAACCTATTTACTTTTCCAGACTGACCGTTCTATTGAAAATACCGTGGAAGAGGGCCAGGAGGCAGGACCTACTACTTCAAAACGAGCAATTATTATTTCGAAAGCTGCAGAAGACACACCACTTCTCGGTAATGTACGTTCATAGCAGGAAGAACATTGGATCTAACAAATTAAATAAATAAGAAAATAGTAATATTAACAAAATTAATAATACATCCTTCAGATGTATGTTATGTATATATATATAGTTCTGTAAGTAATTTAAGTATCTCATATTCTGTACTTTAAATTGCAATAAATGGTGCATATTTTTTCAAATTAACAACAAATTTATACCAAAGTTCGTATCGTTTCAATGAAAGAGTCTTCTTTGAGCAAAACATTCAAAAGTCGCGCACATACATGTGGGATGGCTAAAAGTAAAATAATAACGTTTGTGTAACTAAGAAGAAGTGTTTAAACTAAAAGTAAAATAATAACGTTTGTATAATTAAGAATAAGTTGTTGCTGTAAATAAAAGTGGATTGTAACTTTTAAATTAAAGCAAACTAACGACTATTTTCAAACCAAAAGATACATATTTATTTGAATATTGTGTTCTGAAGAGGGTAGCGAACCCCACAAATTGGTGTCAGAAGTGGGATGTGCCGGGTTTTCCTTTTGAGGGAAAACGATAATTGTTAAAACTTGTGTTAAAAAGTGCGTAAAAGACTGACGGTTGTGCGGGCACGTGGTGCAAAGTACAGTCCTTAGAAGTTCTGAAATTTCTGGAAAACTGTACAGCCGCGCAGTGGACCGTTAGATCCGTTATTTAAGTACCGCTATAAAATAACGCAGACGCAGAGAATTTCATTTCGAGTAATCTGAGTGCGACTCAGAAGTGTTAAGCAGTGGTGACTGCAAATCCGTTTTTTTTTTTTTAAATGAGTGCGGCTCAGACAAATGCAAAGCAGTGGTGACAGGAAATTCGTTTTATAAAATCTGAATGCGACTCGAAGAGCGCAAAGCAGTGGTGATAGAAAATTCGTTTTATAAAATCTGCGCGCGACTCGAACCGTGCGAAGCAGCAAGATAGAAAAATCCAGTTTGAGTAATCTGAGGCGACTCAGAAGTGTTAAGCAGTGGTGGCTGCGAATTCGTTTTAAAATATCTGAGTGCAACTCAGAAGTGTAAAGCAGTGGTGGCTGCAAAATCTGCTTGCGATCCGAACAGCGCAAAGCAGTGGTAACAGAGAACTTCAGTTTGAGTAATCTGAGTGCGACTCAGAAGTGTTAAGCAGTGGTGGCTGCAAAATCTGCGCGAAGCAGAGTATACAACAGGGGTGGTTGCATATGTGAAGGCAACAAGCGTGTACAGTGGCGGCCAAATAGATCCAGGCAACGTGGTAACTACGAGGGACATCTTTGGACTTAGCCCAAGCAGAGATGGCGTTAAGCGTTGGAGTTCATTGTACAGATAAGTTACTAAGAGTAGTTAGTTTTAACTTTATGAAATACTGTAAAATAGTTTTCATTAAATAATTAAATTTAAAGTTTTTCGTAAAGTAGTCACATAAGTATATATTTTGTATTTATACGTTTATAAAACATTTTGAATTTGTAATTGCTGCGCGCGTAACTGACTAACATGGACCGTGAACAAATTTTTAGTTGGACAATGAACGAACTGAAGGAAAAGCTTGTAGAGCTGGGGCTTCCTACAAGAGGGCGCAAGGCCACTTTACAGGACAGACTATGCGAACATTTTGGATTGGGAGTAGATGACGTTTCAGATTTTGAGGATGCATCCTCTGTAGTGGGCGGTGGAGCAAGACAGACACTAGTGAATCACACGTCTTTCACGATACGTGACATTGAGGAATCGTTGAGTCATTTCAGTGGAGTAGGTCAGCCGGCAGTAAAAGATTGGGAATTTGAGGAAAATGCACTCGCGGTTAAATGGTCGGATATTCAGAAGTTTTTATATGCCAAGCAACTTTCAAAAGGAGCGGCAAAAGTTTTTGTAAGAAGTTAGAGGGGTATCAGCAGTTGGTCTTCCTTAAAGGATCTACCGTTTAAAGAATTCGGAGAAAGGGTTTCATCAGCGGAGGTGCATAGACAGTTACGTAACCGGCGCAAACGAAGTAATGAGGGTTACCGCGAATATTTGTATAAGTTAATGGAACTCGGTTCTCCAATTGACCTCGATGAACCCAGTCTAATAGAATATTTTATTGAAGGTATACCGGCTACCAGGGTAGGGAAAAGTAATTTGTATCAAGCCAGAAATATCGAACAGCTCAATCGACGCGGTAAAAAGGTAAAAAACGAAGCCATCGAGGAGAGGAAGACAACAGAAAAGAGACGCTGTTTTAGGTGTGGCACTGTAGGGCATTTAGCGAGTAGCTGTCCTCAGAAAACTATCAAGTGTTTTAAGTGCGGCCAGAGTGCACACATCGCAACAAAGTGTGGAAAGTCGTTAGGTGCGAAAGTCGAAAGAGCAAATACGTTATCCAATGAAAAGTTAGGAGTGTCTAATAAATGCGTAATTTCCAAAGAAATGGTACTGAACAACATAAAATTGTCTGCATTGCTCGATACTGGGTGTGATCTCTGTTTACTCCGTTATGATGTTTTAATAAGCTTAGGAGGTGTCGAACTGGACAATAGGCTCATTTTCATGCCAGCTTCATGTCGACGGGATAGACATACCGGTAGTTTTTCATGTAGTAGGGGAACGAAATATTTGCTATTCGGCAATCATAGGTAATAATGTACTAAAGTTTGTCGATCTGGAAGTGTCAGAAAATGGAGTAAAGTTTTTAAAGAAAAAGGGTGATAATCCAAAGCTAGGAGTGATAAGATAGACAAAGAGAAAGAGAGAACTGAGGAAGGAGATTTAATACGCGGATGGATGCACGAACTCAGCGAGCTTGGGTTTTTAGCTGCAGAACAAAGCAACACGGAAGAGTTAGATTTACATCATTTAAGAAAGGATCATGCGGACGAAATAGCGAGTTTACTTGGAGAATATTGCCCAAAGCTACATTATAAATCACCAATTGAAATGAAGATTACGTTAACGGGTGACATACCAACTTATCAGGGTCCACGTAGGATGCGTTACGTGGATAAATGTATCGTGGAACAGCAAATAGGAAAGTGGTTAAGTGAGGGGATTGTACAACCTAGTACCTCCAGTCATGCGTCACCCGTAGTGTTAGTTCAAAAAAAGGATGAAGCAAGAGGCTCTGTTGCGACTATCGGCGCCTTAACTTGAAGATAATGAGGGATAACTTTCCAATGCCTATCATTGATGACGTACTCGAGCGATTGCAAAGTGCTAGGGTGTTCACTACATTAGATTTGGAAAACGGCTTCTCCCATGTATCAGTTGAGAGGAATTCAAGAAAGTTTACATCTTTTGTTACTCATAGTGGTCAGTACGAGTTTTGTTTTGTTCCATTTGGGATATCAAACTCTCCAGCAGTTTTCTCGAGATTTATTTTTGCAATTTTCAGAGAGTACATACAAGATGGTACATGCGTGGCTTACATGGACGACCTGATCATTCCCTCTAAGGATGAAAAGGAAGGAATCCATAAGTTACGACGTGTTCTAGGGCGAGCAGCAGAATTTAATTTACATATAAAATGGAAAAGTGCCAGTTTTTGAAGGAGACCGTGGAATTTTTGGGATACGTAATAGAGAAGGGTACGATTAGGCCATCAGAGGCTAAAGTTCGGGCAGTAAAAAATTTTCCTCTGCCACATGATGTTAATCTGTGCAGCGTTATTTAGGGTTAACGTCATATTTTAGGCGTTTCATTGAGGGATATGCAAGATTAGCTAAACCTCTATTAGATATACTGCGGCAGGGTACGAAGTTTACCATAGACGACGAATAAGTAGCAGCTTTTCAGCAATTGAAAGCCGCCCTTATAAGTGCACCGGTTCTTCGGCTTTATAACCCGAAGGCGACAACAGAGGTACATACCTATGCCTCCATGCATGGGTATGGCGGTGTTTTGCTCCAAAAAGACGTAGACGATCAGTCGTATCAGCCTATACAATATATGAGCAGGAGAACCAAACCGGCTAAAGAGAAAATACCACGGCTATGAATTGGAAGTATTGGCGATAGTGGAAGCCCTGAAAAAGTGGCGGGTGTATCTCTTGGGTATTAAGTTCAAAATTGTTACAGACTGCAATGTGTTCACTATGACCATGCAGAAAAAATATATTCCTTTACGTGTCGCGCGGTGGGCACTTTTATTACAAGATTACAATTACGAAATAGAACATAGATCAGGCAGCAAAATGCGTCATGTAGATGCGCTCAGCAGGGTGTCTTGTCTGTTGCTTGAAGATACGTTGCACCATCGACTTCAGCAAGCACAGCAAGGGGACAATTGGGTCCGAGCAGTTGTTAGGGTATTGGAACATGAGGACTATGAAGATTTTTACGTGAAGCAGGGTGTGCTCTATAAAGATCCCATCAAGGAACTTATAGTAGTACCAACTTTGATGGAAAACGAAGTTATTAGAATTGCTCATAAACAAGGACATTTCTCAGTCAAGAGAACAATAGATACAGTTGAAAAAAACATTTTATATCCCAAGTCTGGCGGCAAAAACCGAAAAGGTTGTGCATAATATCCGAAAGTAAAACCGGTAGGAAGGAAGGCTTTTTGTCACCAATTCATAAAGAAGATAGACCTCTTGGAACCTACCACATAGATCACGTCGGCCCTATGGAAACCACAAGTAAGTCCTATAATTATATTCTCGTAGTAGTCGATACATTTTCAAAGTTCGTGTAGCTGTACCCCACGCGAAATACAGGTACCGATAGCGTAATGGCAAACCTTAAAAAACAGTCAGCCCTGTTCGGTAACCCCAAACGAATTATATCAGATAGGGGAACGGCGTTTACATAAAATATGTTTAAGGATTACTGTGTAAGCGAGGGACCACAACATTTACTAATCGCCACCGGTGTTCCGAGGGGAAATGGTCAGGTAGAACACATGCATAAGATCGTAATTCCGATGCTAGCAAAGATGTGTATTGAAAATCCGAAGTCGTGGTATAAGCATTTAGATCGAGTTCAGCAAACCATAATCAATACACCGCCGAGAAGTACAAGATTTTCACCCTTTCAACTTCTCACAGGTGTTGAAATGCGCGTAAATGCTGTGCCAGCACTAGTCGAGATGCTAGACGAGATAACTATTGAAGATTTAGATAAAGAAAGAAAGTCACAACGAAAGGAAGCGCAGGGAAATATTGCAAAAATTCAGGAAGAAAATAAATGATCTTTTACACAAACAGGAAAGAAAGTGTACAGTATAAAATTAACGAGCTAGTTGCGATTAAGCGTACCCAATATGGTACTGCTTTAAAATTGAGACCCAAGTTTTTCGGTCCGTACAAGATAAAACAGACTTTAGGGCACGACAGATATGAAGTAGAAAAGATAGGGGATCACGAGGGCCCCGGGCACACGACGACTGTAGCTGAAAATATGAAAAGATGGCAACTTTCATTCGAGGGCGAATGCAGAGTCAGGAGGGCCGAATGTGGGATGGCATCCCTGGCAGAAAGGGAAAATAAGAAAAGGGACAACACAGGAATAGCATAGCATGGGTTGCTCCGATTGCGATGAGCAAAAAGGGGGAGAGTTAGAAGCACGGTAGAGGAGGAGTAGAGAAAGTATCAGCTGATGTTATGTAAACAAGGACACAGCTGAGAGGTGCCACTGTAGCAACGTCAAGTGTACTCCGGGGTTGAGTTTCTATTGGAATCCAAGATGGCCGACTTTCAACCGGAAAATGGTTGCATTGTGTTATTTTCTTAAAATTTATGGAAAAGTTGTCCCAAAAATATTGGTTATATATAAAACTTTAATATATTTCCAAAAAAAAATTGTTTTATTTTAATATATATTCTTAAAGATGAGTACAATATGAGTAAATACATGAAAAATTGAGTTTTTTATTTATTCCTCATTTTAACTGTGGTAAGTCAATAAATGTTCACCACAGAAAAATGTTACGAACAAATAAGCAACCGTGCCGAATGGTGGGCTCATTCACAGCCATATTTACATTTTTATCATTGTAACGAAGGTTTTTGCAAGACAATTTGTTTGAGTTTATTTCATGATTAAATGCTTTACGATGGCTTATTTAGTTATTTGAATCTGGAAGAAGTGTTTACAAATTTCCCTTGGGACGATAAACAACAGATCGGCTGATATTTTATTCCAATAAAAGTACGAAATAACTAAACATGGCCTCGTTAATATTGCTGCGTAATGGGTCAGGCGCTGTTCCAATTTTATGATTTAAGAGATGAAAAAGGGATACGCGATGCTGTGAAGTACTCAAATGTAGTTATCAAATTAGTTGGTCGTGAATTCGAGAAAAATTTTAAACTCAATGACGTGCTCGTGGAAGGTGCACGTCGCATTGGTAGGTAAGCTATAATTAAACTTTATTTCAAAAGATTTAATAAGTATTTTTTAATTTTTTTATAGAATCAGCGAAGGAGCTGGTGTAGAACGCTAGTCCCAAACCAATGAGCTTTGTGCTTGAGGGTGGAAGCAACTTTTTGAAGAGCAAATACTACGGTGAGCACATTCGGATGTTGCACAAGCTATTGTCAATTGCGCTAAGGATCCTGATACTGCTAGTCAGGTTTATCAAGCTGTTGGGTAGGTTTAGAGCAAAATTGAATTTACATAAGGCTAAACACTCAACACCCATCTTTCAGATCAAAGCGTTACCAGTTGAGCGAATTAATTGACTGGTTCCATCGTGTTATGCGCAAAGGTGAAAAATGGTGGGGATACCGTCCTTAAGACATGCGTTGCGATCCTACCTTCTGCCGTTAAAACAACAACAATCCTACCTTCCTATTGAAAGTCAAGTTCACTGAGCTTAAACGCGAATGTATTACCAATGTCGTTTGGATGTACAATTGATCTCCATGGAAGAGCATGTACCATTGAAAATGCGACCATATCGTGCTGCGCAATATTATGATGCCGAATCGGGAGAGTGGGAGGAACCAGCTCCACCAAAACCGATAGAAGAACTACGTATGTTTGCATAAAACTACTATAATGACAACAACGCTAACAACAGCCAAGCAAATAATAAAAACACTCATCAAATGAAAGTTGGCAGCGTTGGTGACCAAGCAGCGATTTGAAAAATAAACATTTGCATCTACGCGAATTACAATTCGTCTTTACATCTAGTGAATTATGGTCGATTATAAATGGTGTGGAGGTTTATATCAAAACTTAAAAAAAACAAATAAATGTAATTTGGCTAATAATGAACTGCTATTAAAAATTAAGGAATTTGAGTTGTATTTTTAATTGAGCTAATCAAGTTATTATCGATTTGAATAATTTCAAACGGAATATATTTAGAACAATCATTTATTTTTTTTTTAATACTACGCCAGTATTGCTACTGAGCATGGCAAAATAGAGTTGCGTAAGCTAATTTAAACTACTTTTTACTACTATATAGATATTGCAAATTCAAAAAATAATTTCTTTAAGAATCCTGTTTATTTAAAAACTTAGCTTAGAACTAAAAAATAATGTGGTAAATCTGTGAGAATAATCAAACCCTCCATTTGGGAAAGAGTAGGATTCCTGATCGCCGGCATATAGTTAAATTCTGACATATAAAACGTGTATGTAGTTTGTGATTACAAAATTTTATACTTAAAATTCAGAAAACATGGCTATTATAATTATCTCTCTTGATTTATCTTAGAGTAAGAAATTGTGTTTTACTGTTCAGACGAATTATTATAACATGAAATACCAAATTTTTCCACAATAGTTATCTCTTTTGGTACATTCATTATCAAAAATAATTTTCAATTTTTCCATGAATAAATTAACTACAACGCTTTAAAATATATAGCATATTTATTTATATCAAGAAGATATAATTAAATCTTTTGATAACAGCATTAAACTTCATTCTATAACAGAAATTGAAAATAGTATTTATACATATACAAATATAGTACTATAATTTAATATTTTAGCATTTTCGCTTTCTGCAACCCGTTTTGACGTCTCGCCACCCTTATTCACCAGAGGTGGCCATGACACTTTTTATTTTGACGTACACTTGGGGGGTAGCTTAAGGACTGTGAATGGCTCTTTTTCTATGGTGAATGGGACTTTCCCTACTCCTCTATACCATGGTTAGAAGTCGGTCATCAAACTGAACAGACGTGCGCGGCAGAATAAAGAGAACTAAGAAGTATTGTAACTAAAAGTGAAAGAACAAGTGAAGATTATTATATTGAATTAACAGAGGAAAGCATAACGTTGTGTAACTAAGAGGAAGTGCTTTAACTAAAAGTAAAATAATAACGTTTGTGTATCTAAGAAGAAGTGTTTAAACTAAAAGTAAAATAATAACTTTTGTATAATTAAAAATAAGTTGTTGCTGTAAATAAAAGTGGATTGTAACTTTTAAATTAAAGCAAACTAACGACTATTTTCAAACCAAAAGATACATATTTATTTTAATATTGTGTACTGAAGAGGGTAGCGAACCCCACATACATTTCACAGGTTTTTGGGAATTTGGTTCGTGAGTTAACATTTTAAGAGATATGGGTTGTGGTAAAAAGCTGAAAGCTGATTGCTCACAATTATTATGCTTTAAAAGAATTAGCATGGAAAATAACATCTACTATATATTGCAGGAGGCTACTGGTTTTACTTGCCTACATATCTGCGATGCATACTAAAACAGGATTTTAGTTAATATTTTCGGAAACATTGTACTAAGTAGAATATATACGTTCTATACTCATTTTTTCAAGTTGATTATTATTGGCAATTTTAAAGAATCTCTAAAATTATTTACTATCAATTTATAAATACACGGCTTTAGGCACAATTACTACAATTGTAATAATAGTTTAATAATATTGAGTGTTGGAAAGGTGAGATTTTATGCTTCATTCAAACAAAAAAATTAAATTCGGGAAAGTTAAAAAAAGTTACAGCTGTTCAAAAATTTGTGAAAATAATGAAGAAATTCTGTATATTTTGAAATGTTTGCCTAAAAAAGTGAAGAATGCCACGCAGACCACCAATGAAACTTCTGAGATTTACAGACACGATGCTGCATCAGTTCGTGTAGCACAACAATGGTTCGCTGGCTTCCGCTCTGGAAATTTCGATTTACACTGATGGAATAATGTCTTTAGCTGAAAAATAAAACGACCAAAATGGTACATATTTGTTTATTTATTATTTTAAATAAAAAAAATAAGATGAATTTTGATTAGAAATGCGAAAAGAGTTTTTCGACTACCCAACAAAATATTTAACAAATAAACTAGACATCTTTTGCACAGCAGTAGAGGGTACTGTCGCAGTTGTGCTTTGGCAGCATGAGGCCACATAACGTGTGATCCACTCACTGTGAGTAGAGACAGAAAGAACGAAGCTCCTTGCAGATCAGTCGAAAACACAAAATAAAATGTCCAAAAAAATAAGTCAACTCGAGAGAACGACGTACAAAAACCAGTTAGTAAATAACGAGCTGTTGAAATTAAAAAGAAGTTGGCATTATTGGAAAGACATTTGAAGGAGGCGCACGAACTCCATGCGCAAAAAGTAGAGGAGCAGCTCCCAAAAATTCCTTAATTGCAGTCAGAAAAGTGCTTTTAGTAGTTTTTTACTTATTACTATTAAAGAGCGATATTTTTCGGCTTCTACAACATAGTTTATATTTAGTTTCAAGAAATATTTTGTTTTACATTTTAGTAACTTGAATTAAGAGTGTTACAAAAATGTTTGCTACCCCTGCTTCTTGTACTTTTCTGAGATATATTCGCCGTGTCCAGGGTTTGTTGCAAAAAATTTTTAAACCATGGAGCTCTTCACAAATCGTACTTTATTTTATGTTTTCTCATATTTATGTTCACAATTCCTCGTGCTTTAAATATATGGAAGGTGTCTTCCACGATGTAATGTCGTCACTCAAGGATAGCGCTATGACAAAGTACCTGTATAGACTAAGACGGTGATATTCGACTATGCTCTGGCGCTCTTACAGGTTACGACGACAATATCCTGCTGCATATGTACGCACTCGTTGTACTGCGGCATAGCCGTACAAAACCCCTGATCACAGGAAACTATGTTCACGACCGCAATGTTAAGGGTTGTGTCGATCAGAGGATCACCTCATTACTCTGCTCACCCTTAACAGGTGGCATTCATAACTCAGTGCACCAAACCTATCTGTATGGTCGACTCACTGCTGAATCCTTTCCGCTCAGCCCTGTGCTGCTTGCTAGCGCATTCGCATAATTTTATTCTGGGATTGCGTGTGTTGCTAGAAGTAGTGTGGTTTTACCGTTGTGTATGAATGCTTGCTGTGTTCTCGTGTTGTACTTGCTTAACAGAGTGCGTCTTCATGCATTGTGTGGACTAAATTCCATATGGATATGTGCATATATTTAGTTCTCACAGGTATCTATTTGAAACTGTGATATTTTAAGAAAATACTGAATATACACACATACAATAAATGTCTTATATATCTACTTAAAGGGATGAAATATCATTATACGTTTTTCATATTAACGACTTCAAGCCACTGCGTACAATTACTTGCAACGTATATCATTATACGTTTTTCATATAAACGACTTCAAGCCACTGCGTACAATTACTTGCAACTACCGTCAGCAAGGAAACGGAGAATTGCGCATAATTTTAATTGAAAATGTTCCTTCATTCATTCAGAAGAAAACAAAATGCTCTCTCATTTAAAAGAAAATAACTGGTGAATCTATAACAATTTTTTTTTTTTTACAAATGGCTTTCCTAATAATACTTTGGCTTACTTGGTGATAGGAATGTGCTTTGTATTGATGGAAACATTCATCATCATATATAAAACAAAATTTATGTCCATTTTTTATGTTTAATTATCCCTCTTTTCACCCATTCATTAGCAATAATTAAACTCAATTGTTTTGTTTTTCGTTTAACATTTTTTAGCTGTTTAATTATCTGTCAAATCTTCGGCCCCTATTGCTGTTTTCAACCCGACTTGGTCGAATTGAAGTTAAGGCAATTCAACTTCAGATCAACCAAACTCTTTTTCGGTATTGCGAACTTCAATTAAGTTCAGTCGAAGTAAGATTGGCGTTGCCAACCTAAGAAAGGGAAATTTGACAGATAGTGAAACAGCTAAAATTTTCTAAACGACATAAACGGAATAAACATTAAAATAAATAAAAAATGGATATAAGTTTTGGTTTATATTACAATGACGAAAATATTGGGGGCGAAAATTTATGTGCTACGTATACGAAAAAGCCTTCGGGATCACTCAAATCCATTGGAGCTTCCAAATGCAAAGTAAGCCATAGTTTTTTCACAATTGAAAGGCTTTTTAATAATATTTGTTGCAGATTCACAAGTTATTTTCCATTAAATAAAGAAGCATTTTCTTTTTTACTGAATGAGATAAAGGAACATTTCCACAAACGTGTGCGAGGAACGGCCATACTTCCTATATTAAAATTATGCGCAACTCTGCGTTTCCTTGCTGACGGTGGTTATCAAAAATGCAGTGGAAATGATTTTAACATTGGGTTGTCGCATCCTGCGATATCTTTAGTAATTAAAGAGGTTCTAATATAATTGAACAACGTATTTAAATTTAAAATTCAAATGACTGAGGAGGAGCAAAACGCTTCAAAAGTTTCATTTTCTTCAAAAAGTACTTTCCCGGGAGTAGTTGGTTGCATCGACGGGACTCATGTTCGCATAATTTCACCAAGAAAAAAAGTGCAACATCTTTATCTTAACAGAAAGGGCTACTACAGTTTAAACGTGATGATTGTATGTATAAAATCTGAATTATAAGAAACAAAATGGTATAATTTCTTAAAATGTTTAGCTTTGTGATTATAAAATGTCTATTCGGTAAGTGGATGCTAGGCATGCAAGCATAAATCATGACTCTTTTGTTTTCAATGTCAGCGATTTGAAAGTGCATTTACAGAACAACATACAGAATAACCCTTGGATCTTGGGTAAGACTTTATCGTATTTATTGCTAAATAATTGGAGTAATGTAATTTCTTAGTGACGCTGGTTTTCCTCTGCATACATTTTTAATGACGCCTTACCGCTTGGCGGAAGCTTCTTCACCCCAAGCACGCTACAATACAGTACACTCAAAGGCCCGGAATATTGTAGAGCGGACAATTGGTGTACTCCAGAGTAGGTTTCGATGTCTTTTATCTATACGAGGTTTACATTACACTCCTGAAAAGGCTACGCAAATTGTGAATGCTTGTTGCGCATTACACAATATTTGCCAACACTTTCAAGTGGAATCTCCGGAAGAAATACCATCCACTTCAAATACTACAATGACCAATGATGTTTTCTACATAGAAAGAGAAGAGGATACGGTTCGAATAATTCGCAATAATATTATGACTACCCTCTAAACAATTAAAATATTAAATTTCATTTATTCTTTCTAATGTGCTATTTATTCAGGCATATATTTAAATTTTATTTAAATAAATTCATTAAATAACAATATCACTTCATTTTTTAATGTAAACTTAAGCTATGGTACACCAGTCGCAAGGTAATTATTCCTGTTGTTGGCCAGTTTTTTCTTTAGATTTGCCTTATAGTGAATTCACACCTAATAAAAAAAATTTATTTTTAGTTAATATTTTTAATGTCATAACCATAACTTACTCGTCCCCATTCGTAGGCGGTTCTGCTTGGTGGCCCCAAACAATTTAACTGCAGTGCCACACTCTCCCACAATTCTTTGATTTTGAATTTATTGTTTCCAAATTGTGGCTTTCCTCTTCTCCTACTTCTGGAAAATTCTCCATTAACTCCACCAATTTTTCGAATTGCTTTTTTGTTGTAACTTTATTTTTTCTAAAAATTTATAAAAAATATTAATTAAAATTAATTTAACATTAATTAAAATAGTTATTTTACCAGTTCTCAATTTTTCTTTAATATTTTTTTGTATTTCACTGCACGAATGTTGAACTTCAACTGCTATTAAGCAGTCGAAGTTTATTTATATACTAGTCAACCCCACTTGTACAATGTTGAAAACCGCAATACCAAAAAAAGTTGAAGTTCGATCATACTTCAACCGCAATTTTTTTTTACGGATTGAGTTGAAGTTGGCAATACTGAATTTTTAAACTTCGACTGAAATGCTGTTGGGTTGAAAACCGCAATAGGGGCATTCATCTTTTACTTTGGCAATACCAATCAAACTTCGACTGAAAATAGTTGAAAATCGTAATACCAAAAAATAGTTGGGTTGATCTGAACTTGAATTGCTCTATCTTCAATTTCACCGAGTGGAGTTGAAACTCGAAATAGGGGTATAAAATGGCCCCGTCTATTGCATATACTGCACCTAATGGAGAGCCCACGTTGGATTTAATACCAACAACTATACTACTAAGAGTTACTCCAGTAATGACAAAGCCTAAATCTTACCGATTCAAACAGGGTTAGATCGGCGAAACCCTTTGCCGGACAAAATTCGGACAATTCCGGTACCGTAGAACCTGCTGTCGTGGAAATTGCGTCCGAAATGTATGTTTTAAGATTAACTAGACTACCAAAAATCATTATATTTGATATATTTAGAGAAAATTCCCCATGGATAGGGAAATACATAACCATATCTTATCCATTTGTAGTTATTTTCCTTTTCCCCTCTTTTCTCATACTATTTAGTATACTTTTATTGGAAACTAGCTGACCCCGCAGCCATTGCCCTGCGTGAATTTATGTGCTTTGAAATGAAAAGAAAGTTGAATTTATATTGTGTTGAAAATCATTTTTTTTTTTAATGTAGCGCAGCTTGATAAACAAATTTTTTTGTTTTCTGTTCTGGTGCGTAAATATACAGAGAAGATGGGTTTCCAATTCGTGAACACGAAACATGGCTTTTCTAGATTTATGCCACACTTCCATCTATCTATCCTTTGTCCTGTTGATTGCCTTCACAAATGCAATTTTCTCTGGAAACGGAATATATTTGAAATGAAATTACTGTCCCCTTATATTCGGTAACTGCGTCACAATTATTGGGGTTCTTTACACAGTTTCGGTGAATAAATGAAGATTGTGAAACATACAAATGACAGATCTAACTTTGAGATGCAAATTATGCTGCGGCATACCAAGCCTATCCAAAGAATTTAGAAATTCCACTGGATAATTCACGGCTTTGTCTTCATTGTCAAGACGATCGATCGATTTGTATGAGCGCATACCCTTCTGAATTTGACTTTGAATCTTCCAGTTTAAGTCATTAACATCTGTATTTTTGGCAACTAAAACTGCGCGGGCTCTCAATCAGTTATGACAATTTACTATTGTTGGGATAAACGTGATAAGTTCTTCTTTCGTTGAAGTGAATTGACAATAGGCAGGAAAAATTTATATCAAACCAATGGAAGTATCAATCGAAATTTGCCCATCTCCAATCATTAGCGAATACAATGTAAAATGTCATCGACAATATCATTTTTTTCGTATCCCTTGATTGACGCGAATTTGAAGGATGATATGTCGAAATGATCTTCGCGAAAAGTTTGCGAACTTCAGTGGCATGCGGAGTAGCTATCGCATCGTCCATCATTTGATTCCAGTTGTTATCATTATCATGTTATGTTATTATATTATTATCATGTTCCAGTAATTGTACTTGCTGGCTTGCAAACACTCTACCATTCACAGTACGCAATGACTTAAATGAAGTTGAACCGCGAGGCGCACCATAGTCAGAAAACTTTCATGAAATGCAAAAGTAAATATCCTACAAAGCGCTTTATTACAGTTCACGTATCGAACCATTTGATACTTACTGATCTCATCTCATTCAAGGCCAATAATCGCAATGTTGCTTTCTTTGGTGATGTATTTGCAAACGTATTTCAGTGATTTCACCAAACTGTAATACTCAAGTTTTGAATGTGAATTAGACAACATTGACGAATATAGTACGATCCATGTGTTCTCAACTTCGATATTCACTCCTCTAAATTGAATGCTAAATGTTCTGCCCTACAGTGATACAGTGGATATCCATCATTTCCAGTTTGCGTTTCCTAAATAAATGCACGTGGATAGCGTTTCGTGCATTTATTGTCAGACATACAAACCGAAGAAGGATTGTGGTGTTCGCAATGTTCATGAACCATATTGGTTTTTACCACTTCGCATAATTCTGGATCTATCTCTGGATCAGAAATTTCCGCAAAAATTTAATCTAATGTAACCACCATCCACCATCCAAAAAAGAAGAAGCGGCAAACCTCTTCTTTGCCCCTCAACAGAGTACATCCAGCATCTAACAACACGTTGATTCAAGTCCATCAAACATCGTAACTGTTGATTGAAAAGTCGTGTTGTGACATCGTGACGATCGCTGAGTAGCTATCGCGGTCCATAATTCAGCACGTACTATATGTCATCGCATCCTGGGAGTACTTCCTGCTTTGCCTTGCCTTAGGCTGCCATAAATTGATGCCAAACAGAACGCCGACCGATATTAGCGCGACCTCTTCGTGGCTTCGTAACAAATTTCAATCTGTAATTGATCTTTTTATGTGAAACACGCATAAAGTGTTCACTGAATAATTTTCAAAAATTGTTCTTTTGAATAGCTGGATTAAAAAAGCAAGCGACCGAAATTGAACGATTCAAATAATTTACAAATCAAAATATTGAAAAACAAAACAAACAAAAATTGAAAAAAAAAGTATATGAAAAGAAGTTATTTTTTGGAATTGTCCAATTTTCCGACCTTTCCTAATTAAAAGTATAAGGTATTTTTATTTCTAAACCTTCCCCGATCCACAACGAACACATTAAAAAAACAATTATCAAATTTGGTTCAGTCGTATGAAAGTTATGAGCGTACATACATTTTGGCGATTCATTTTTATTTATATAGATTAGAATATTTGTTTACATATACGTACATACTATTTATACTAAACTATAATACTAATAATAAATAAAAAATGATTTTTTTATAAGTTTTGCAACGGTTTCGTTAGTACGTATTGTATTATTCAATTGTGAAATAGAAGGCGTGTTTGAACACAGGGCACAATGCACTAAAAAAATTATGTCAGATAAATTATGCTGCGAATTTACTGCCATATTATATCCTTCTCTTTCAATATTTTCAAAAAATAACATGAAAAATTCTATCAAGCTAGTGCCGAAAACATCATTTCTAAGGCACGATTTTAAAAAAGTGTTCCCCTTTAATGAACTTGAAGCTGTTACATACATCGATTTTATAAAAGATGAACTTATATTTCCTTTGGCAATTTTTGTGCAAATTTTATATTCTAAAATCTTATATTTGCTAATATGTAGGTTATTTGTATCTTCCAAAAAAATATGTCCAATTAGAGAAAAATCACAATGAGATAACATCCTATTTACCGAAATATCAATATTCTTGGGTGGCAACTGGAAGATTCTTTGAACTATTAAATGCATTTTGTACTTCGAATTATCATTTCTTATATTTTTTGATGACTCCATAGAATTATTATAAATCGAGTTAACATCAGTTAGCAAATGCTTTAATAAATTTTCCACCGTAAAAATATATTTATAGCCATCAGAAGTTGCTAAAATATTAGCAGCTGATTGTAAAGTTACCCCTACTTCACTTATTCTTTTACAATGATCTTTTAAAAATAGCCTGTGGTGCGCATATTTATCCATTAAATCCTTAGTTAGTTCTTCTCCCATCATTTCGAATATGATATCAACGAATACAGCACTCGTAAGGATTGTTTCAATATGTTTATATGTCATTGGGCCACAAAACTCAGTATCCAACCAGCTGAGCAATTTGAAGCAAATGGTTGATAAATCCTGATTGTCTGATAATATGGTTTGTTTAAGCCAGGAATCCATTTTGTTTCCTACAATGTAAAAGGAACACATTATTAAATTATATAAGTACTTCGATATTATTAAAAATACTATATCTGGAGAAGTCTTGTACATCAGCTTCAAATTTAAATACAATTCGTAGTCATAATACTAATAATTTCACCAGCTGATTATAAATAGTATTATTTAGGGCCGTTTACTCAATTCCCGGTTAATATATATTATTAATAACCCCCGGTAGCTTTACTGCCGCCCAACCCAGTTTCGTAGGCGAGGAGACGACGAGGCAAGGCGAAGAGACTTCAACTCTGAGTTCTTCCGTATATGATTGCAAATATGCATAATGAATAGAAATTAATAAAACCATTTTTAACCATGTTGCCATTTTGTAGATAAAGCTTTAGTTAAGCGCTAAGAAGACCCAGAAAACGTTCGTTACAATAATGTACATAACATCTTAAATAAACATCTTCTTCTTCTTCTTTACTGGCGTAGACACCGCTTACGCGATTATAGCCGAGTCAACAACAGCGCGCCAGTCGTTTCTTCTCTTCGCTACGTAGCGCCAGTTGGATATTCCAAGCGAAGCCAGGTCCTTCTCCACTTGGTCCTTCCAACGGAGTGGAGGTCTTGCTCTTCCTCTGCTTCCCGCGGCGGGTACTGCGTCGAATACTTTCAGAGCTGGAGTGTTTTCATCCATCCGGACAACGTGACCTAGCCAGCGTAGCCGCTGTCTTTTAATTCGCTGAACTATGTCAATGTCGTCATATATCTCGTACAGCTCATCGTTTCATCGAATGCGATATTCGCCGTGGCCAACGCGCAAAGGACCATAAATCTTTCGCAGAACTTTTCTCTCGAAAACTCGCAACGTCGACTCATCGGTTGTTGTCATCGTCCAAGCCTCTGCGCCATGTAGTAGGACGGGAATTATGAGCGACTTATAATGTTTGGCTTTTGTTCGTCGAGAGAGGACTTTACTTTTCAATTGCCTACTCAGTCCGAAGTAGCACCTGTTGGCAAGAGTAATCCTGCGTTGGATTTCCAGGCTGACATTGTTGGTGGTGTTAATGCTGGTTCCTAAATAGACGAAATTATCTACAACTTCAAAGTTATGACTGTCAACAGTGACGTGAGAGCCAAGTCGCGAGTGCGACGACTGTTTGTTTGATGACAGGAGATATTTCATCTTGCCCTCGTTCACTGCCAGACCCATTTGCGTTGCTTCCTTGTTCAGTCTGGAGAAAGCAGAACTAACGGCGCGATGATATCAATACGCCAGCAGCTGTACACTCTTATAAAAGATTGTACCTGCTCGATTAAGTTCTGCAGCTCGAATAAGTTTCTCCAGCAGCAGATTGAAGAAGTCGCACGATAGGGATTCGCCTTGTCTGAAACCTCGTTTGGTATCGAACGGCTCGGAGAGGTCCTTCCCGATCCTGACGGAGCTTTTGGTTTTGCTCAACGTCAGTTTACACAGCCGTATTAGTTTTGAGGGGATACCAAATTCAGACATCGCGGCTTAAAGGCAGCTCCTTTTCGTGCTGTCGAAAGCAGCTTTGAAATCGACGAAGAGGTGGTGTGTGTCGATTCTTCTTTCACGGGTCTTTTCCAAGATTTGGCGCATGGTGAATATCTGGTCGGTTGTTGATTTACCAGGTCCAAAGCCACACTGATAAGATCCAAGCAGTTTGTTGACGGTGGGCTTTACTCTTTCACACAATACGCTCGACAGAACCTCATATGCGATGTTGAGAAGGCTAATCCCACGGTAGTTGGCGCAGATTGTGGGGTCTCCTTTTTTATGGATTGGGCATAGCACACTTAAATTCCAATCGTTGGGCATACTTTCGTCCGACCATATTTTGCAAAGAAGCCTATACATGCACCGATGCTCTTAAATAAACGGTTATGTGAAAAATAATATGGACATCCTACAGTTAATTAAGGGAATTTGTAAGGAATTTGAAACTAAATTTTTATTTTAACAGCAAAAAATAAGGTCACTTCTTATATTCCTAAAAAAGTACAATATTAAATAAAAAAATTAACTAATTTTTATTCATTTGTATCAATATTATTTTCTAATTAGATTAATATGTTTTTAGGCCCTTTTTTGTTCAAAACTGATCGAACCACTTGGGCATAGAATCAACTAGTTTTTGGTACAACAAACCGGAATTGCGACCCATGAAGTATAAATAACTTTCATTAGCTCCTAGGATTTGCAGGCCACTCCTTACATTGATATTGTTTGTCCTAAACCATTCTTTTGTACACTTAGCTGAGCGTTTGCTGAAACTACAGTACGTTGAAGATAAAAACCACTAAGGTTTGTGTTTTAGCAATGCAAAGATCGTACATTCTTGATGTATTACAACTTATGCCCCTATTGCGGTTTTCAACCCAACTGCATTTCAGTCGAAGTTTAAAAATTCGGTATTGCCGACTTCAACTCAATCCGTCAAAAAAAATTGCGGTTGAAGTATGATCGAACTTCAACTTTTTTTGGTATTGCAGTTTTCAACCCTGTACAAGTGGGGTTGACTAGTATATAAATAAACTTCGACTGCTTAATAGCAGTTGAAGTTCAACATTCGTGCAGTGAAATACAAAAAAATATTAAAGAAAAATGGAGAACGGGTAAAATAACTATTTTCATTGATGTTAAATTAATTTTAATTAATATTTTTTTTATAAATTTTAGAAAAAATAAAGTTACAACAAAAAGCAATTCGAAAAATTGGTGGAGTTAATCGTACACATAAGACATCGAAATCTGCTCTTGAGTACACCAATTGTCCGCTCCACAATATTCCGGGCCTTTGAGTGTACTGTATTGTAGCGTGCTTGGGGTGAAGAAGCTTCCGCCAAGCGATAAGGCGTCATTAAAAATGTATGCAGAGGAAAACCAGCGTCACCTAAGAAATTACATTACTCCAATTATTTAGCAATAAATACGATAAAGTCTTACCCAAGATCCAAGGGTTATTCTGTATGTTGTTCTGTAAATGCACTTTCAAATCGCTGACATTGAAAACAAAAGAGTCATGATTTATGCTTGCATGCCTAGCATCCACTTACCGAATAGACATTTTGTAATCACAAAGCTAAAAATTTTAAGAAATTATACCATTTTGTTTCTAATATAATTCAGATTTTATACATACAATCATCACGTTTAAACTGTAGTAGCCCTTTCTGTTAAGATAAAGATGTTGCACTTTTTTTCTTGGTGAAATTATGCGAACATGAGTCCCGTCGATGCAACCAACTACTCCCGGGAAAGTACTTTTTGAAGAAAATGAAACTTTTTAAGCGTTTTGCTCCTCCTCAGTCATTTGAATTTTAAATTTAAATACGTTGATCAATTATATTTAGAACCTATTTAATTACTAAAGATATCGTAGGTTGCGACAACCCAATGTTAAAATCATTTCCACTGCATTTTTGATAACCACCGTCAGCAAGGAAACGCAGAGTTGCGCATAATTTTAATATAGGAGGTATGGCCGTTCCTCGCACACGTTTGTGGAAATGTTCCTTCATCTCAATCAGTAAAAAACAAAATGCTTTTTTATTTAATCGAAAATAACTTATGAATCTGCAACAAATATTATTAAAAAGCCACTCAATTGTGAAAAAACTATGGCTTACTTTGCATGTGGAAGCTCCAATGGATTTGAGTGATCACGAAGGCTTTTTCGTATACGTAGTACATCAATTTTGCCCCCAATATTTCGCCATTGTAATATAAATCAAAACTTATATCCATTTTTTATTTATTTTAATGTTTATTCACTTTTTCGCGAGCGACGACTGAATCCAATTGTTTAGATATGTCGTTTAAAATTTTTTAGCTGTTTCACTATCTGTAAAATTTCCCATTCTTAGGTTGGCAACGCCAATCATACTTCGACTGAACTTAGTTGAAGTTCGCAATACCGAAAAAGAGTTTGGTTGATCTGAAGTTGAATTGCCTTAACTTCAATTCGACTAAGTCGGGTTGAAAACCGCAATAGGGGCATTAATCGGTTGCCTCCATAGTGCCCTACATCCTATGAATCGACACCAGACCAATACCAAAACCATAATGTTTACGCCCGCATGTTGAACGGTTTTATTTGTGTATTTATAGTTGTAGACAGCGCTTTTCGGTTTATACTCGAACAGAGTTAAATGAATTTTATTTTATTTCGTCAGATCAGAAAATCACATATTCTTTAACAAACTTTAACCCCTTCGATACACAATCTCCTTTGGCCACATAAGCTCTTTTCTTCGGCTACGGGTATTAAAAGTTTGGGTTGTGAGCATTTTGCGGATAGGTGATCGCTCAACTGCCACATTCAAATTACATTTCATTTGTTTTAAGAAATAAACGGATTTTTCTGAACACAAGGAATTATATTTGCTTTGACAGACATATTTTGGGCTTTATGCCACGTATTTCAATCTGGGAAAACCTTTTTGTTCAATAATTTTTTTGGAACTTGCACAAAATTTGCTACTCTCTAAGAATGTCCCTAATTCACTTAATTTTTAATATGCGCTATAGTTTTGTTACCGCAGTGCGTACCATTCGCTATATATATTTCGTCTTGATTAATAATAATAACCTGAAGGTATTATTCTTACATTATCTCTGAAAATAAACACGTTTTATCAAAAACATTGTCGTTATATTTTTAAAACAAGTGTCCTTATTCCATCGCACAACCGTATACCGACTTTGGTGTGAAAAATAATGTTTACTTTTTTTGCGGTAAGAGAGTGCAAAGTAGTTAGTTTCTTAATAGAAACGAATGACATAATAAAATTACTTTCAGAGTGGCAACAACTTGTCAAAAAACAAAAAATATATATGTTTGGTCTAAGTCGGATCATTCTAATAAATTCTCTTTACTAGACCTAACGAAAATTGATAATCCTTTATTATTTTATTGCACGTGTACAACACCATGCATTTAAGCCTAATGCCCCTATTGCGGTTTTCAACCCGACTTAGTCGAATTGAAGTTAAGGCAATTCAACTTCAGATCAACCAAACTCTTTTTCGGTATTGCGAACTTCAACTAAGTTCAGTCGAAGTATGATTGGCGTTGCCAACCTAAGAATGGGAAATTTTACAGATAGTGAAACAGCTAAAAAATTTTAAACGACATATCTAAACAATTGGATTCAGTCGTCGCTCGCGAAAAAGTGAATAAACATTAAAATAAATAAAAAATGGATATAAGTTTTGATTTATATTACAATGGCGAAATATTGGGGGCAAAATTGATGTACTACGTATACGAAAAAGCCTTCGTGATCACTCAAATCCATTGGAGCTTCCACATGCAAAGTAAGCCATAGTTTTTTCACAATTGAGTGGCTTTTTAATAATATTTGTTGCAGATTCATAAGTTATTTTCGATTAAATAAAAAAGCATTTTGTTTTTTACTGATTGAGATGAAGGAACATTTCCACAAACGTGTGCGAGGAACGGCCATACCTCCTATATTAAAATTATGCGCAACTCTGCGTTTCCTTGCTGACGGTGGTTATCAAAAATGCAGTGGAAATGATTTTAACATTGGGTTGTCGCAACCTACGATATCTTTAGTAATTAAATAGGTTCTAAATATAATTGATCAACGTATTTAAATTTAAAATTCAAATGACTGAGGAGGAGCAAAACGCTTAAAAAGTTTCATTTTCTTCAAAAAGTACTTTCCCGGGAGTAGTTGGTTGCATCGACGGGACTCATGTTCGCATAATTTCACCAAGAAAAAAAGTGCAACATCTTTATCTTAACAGAAAGGGCTACTACAGTTTAAACGTGATGATTGTATGTATAAAATCTGAATTATATTAGAAACAAAATGGTATAATTTCTTAAAATTTTTAGCTTTGTGATTACAAAATGTCTATTCGGTAAGTGGATGCTAGGCATGCAAGCATAAATCATGACTCTTTTGTTTTCAATGTCAGCGATTTGAAAGTGCATTTACAGAACAACATACAGAATAACCCTTGGATCTTGGGTAAGACTTTATCGTATTTATTGCTAAATAATTGGAGTAATGTAATTTCTTAGGTGACGCTGGTTTTCCTCTGCATACATTTTTAATGACGCCTTATCGCTTGGCGGAAGCTTCTTCACCCCAAGCACGCTACAATACAGTACACTCAAAGGCCCGGAATATTGTGGAGCGGACAATTGGTGTACTCAAGAGCAGATTTCGATGTCTTATGTGTACGATTAACTCCACCAATTTTTCGAATTGCTTTTTGTTGTAACTTTATTTTTTCTAAAATTTATAAAAAAAATATTAATTAAAATTAATTTAACATCAATGAAAATAGTTATTTTACCCGTTCTCCATTTTTCTTTAATATTTTTTTGTATTTCACTGCACGAATGTTGAACTTCAACTGCTATTAAGCAGTCGAAGTTTATTTATATACTAGTCAACCCCACTTGTACAGGGTTGAAAACTGCAATACCAAAAAAAGTTGAAGTTCGATCATACTTCAACCGCAATTTTTTTTGACGGATTGAGTTGAAGTCGGCAATACCGAATTTTTAAACTTCGACTGAAATGCAGTTGGGTTGAAAACCGCAATAGGGGCATACATTTTTACTTGTAGGCCCTCCGATGATATCGAAAGAATATTAGAAAACTGTGATAAAAAAGATGAGTTTTTCGATGATAATGGTGAAGCAAATTTTGAATTGAATATAAATCAACCCGAACATAACCAGAAAGAAGTAAGCCCAAGAGAACTTTATTTTAAAGAAGTTAATAGTTTAAGAGACGCAACATACTGATTTTAAAAGGCAGCGAACAGCTACCGCCAGATTTTTTAAATTTTGCTGGCCCGTAAGCTGCTTTTTATATTTTTTTCTGATGATCTCATGGAGTTAATAGTACATCAATAAAATTTATACACTCGTCAAAAAAGACAGAGAAAATAGAAAATATAGACAAACTAGGGATCACTTTTTTAGGGATATATGTATATTGTGATGTCTATTGTTCAAATCCCTAATATTGGAAGATATTGGACGTCAATAGTAGACAACAAATTAATACAGGACACTACGTCAGTGAGTAAATTCGAAAAAATTAAATCAATGTTGCATTTCAACAACAATGATGAAATGAAAGAAAACACGATCCTTGTTTCGATCGACTTTTCAAACTACGTCCTGCTGTCAACCATTTGGTAGAAAGTGTAAATCAGTTTCCTTCGAAAGATGCTAATCTGTTGAAGAACAATTATGTTCTACTAAATGAAACAATATCTTCCAATAAAGCCACTGTTTAAACGGGGGTAAGAAAAAAATCTGTGTTGGTTTGAATGTACATGCATATATGAATATAATTAAAAAACGGGTAACTTTAATATTTCACATTTAACCATTCGATATGTATGTACATACAAGTAATGACAATTAAGTAATGAGACTGATTCCATAAAAACCGTATATTTGAAAATTATTCTACAACTCTGCCATCCCCTTTACAGCGATTCCAGCGCGTTTTCCATGCCTCGTAACATTTCTGGAACGCTTCGACTGGGATGTCCGCGGGTACCCTCGTCACGGCCGGTCCGTAATCGATTTAAAATGGGTTCCTTTGACCACCGATTTTGTTTTAGGAAACAAAAAAGTCACAGGGTGTCATATTGGGCCTTTAGAGGCCCAATACTGGGGAACGCTGAGGGACGTGTGGCACGGCGCGTTGTCGTGATGAAGGATCCAGTTACGAGCGATGTCTGGGCGCACCCTGTTGACTAGTTTTCGCAACCTTTCGAGTACTTGGCAATAGTAGACTTGATTCACAGTTTTCCTCGGTGGAACCAATTCTTTGTGGACGATTCCACGGCTATCAAGAAAGGCAATAATCATCGTTTTCACCTTCGACTTGCTCATGCGAGCTTTTTTCGGGCGGGGGGCGGGCGAAGACGACCATTGTGCCATCGAAACACCTGGGCATGACTAAGAGCATTATCACCATACACTCTTACAATTTTAGCGTACGTTTCCGAAGCTGTTTCGCCCAATTTGGCGCAAAATTTTATCGCGACGCGTTGCTCTTGATTTCGTTTTTCCATTTTCGTGACGAGCACGAGCTATGTATGTAAGAAAATGTAAATGCACTCGCTACGTGCGATTCAAATTCCACGGCGAGGAGACGAGATGAGAAAAAAGATGTGCAAGAGCTCGCTCGAATGAGTTGAATCGAGTCAATACTTTTCTAAGCCACATATACCTAATATAAAAATATTTTGAACTTCCAGGTGAATTTATGCGATATATAGTACTTGTATAATATAATATATCGGCTATTATTTGACTTATATCAATGAAAATTACAGAGTGTGTATATATAGTATATCATAATATTATATATGCAATTGAGCGAAAAATTGACCTAGACCCTATATAACTATTACCAGGATTTTCTAACATGCGGCGGACTTTGCTCCATATGATTGGTGATTGCATGTGAGGTACCTTAGTAAAACCCAGAGAACAGTTTTTTAGTATGTGGCATTATAATAGTTAACAGATAAAATCGGGTCGATACTACCCCAACTCCCATATCCTACGTATAATGGTTTTTCTAACAAATCTTATGCCGATTTTGGCGGTCAGTGTATTAGTATTTTACATTTTAAGGTATTTCTCTAGTTTGATTCTTGCAAAATTATAAAACGTTCGGTTGACAAAATGTTTAATTAGTATGAATTTGTGTATACATCATATCCACACAGACGAGCTCGCATACATATTGACGCCGAATTGTAGGGTGTTTCCGGTTAAGAAAACTGCGGCGTTTGTTTGATGCGATCAGTTCGAAAAAGCATCACTGTCGTAGTTGTTGCTCAAAACCGCGCAAATCTTGCAACATTGGAAAAGTAGTTGCACAAAAATGTAATTTTAATACAAAATGCGTTCCAAAGTAAACAGGAGACTTAAAAAAACAACAAATGGGTTTTTCGGCAAAATCAATTTATTTTATTCAAAATAGTCTCCTTCTGCTTCAATACAGCACAGCACGGTCCAAAAGCATGACGAATGAGTGCTTTAGCTCCTTGGCCGGTAGAGCCGCCAGTATGTCGGGGCAAGCCTTTTGAATGGCCTCTACGTCTGTATAACGCTTTCCTTTCATGGGCAAATGCATTTTTCCGAAAAGGAAAAAGTCGCACGGTGCCATATCAGGTGAATACGGGGTGAATGGTTAAAATGTAATTTTTGGTCAAATAATCGTCCTTTAAATGTTGGATTCTGAGCAATTTTTGGTCAATTTGTGTGGAACAAACCGTACACACACCTTTCGTAAGCCCAAATGTTCAGTCAAAATGCGAAGAACTGATATTATGGAGATGTTTAATTCCATTTCAATGATGGAATTCCGGTGATCACGGATTTTGATTGGCCCACATGTTGATCGATCGTCATTTATGTCCTCACGAGATAGGCAATCATCGCCATAAACTTATTCCATGAATTGAAACGTTTCGGTAAAATTATCCCAATTTTAAAACAAAACTTAATGTTGGTTCTTTGTTCGAAGCTCATTTTCGCACCGATAACACAAACATACTGACACTTAAAACGCAATAACTTCACTTCCAATCGAAGAAATGTCATGAAATTCGCAGATTCTAGACATATAGATGATGCCTCCAGGGGGCGCTAGATTCAGGAAGTCCTTTATACTTTGGAATGGACCTTGTATTATTGTTATATAAATGTGTGAATTTGTTTTTAATTTTATGGGATACAGAAGGAATTAATTACGTCAAATTTTGGGATAATCTGTTTGACATTAAAGCTGTTCGCTAATTGTAATAATTAATTAATTATACATATTTTTTACACGATTCACTCTAATTTCATTTTTTTTCTCGATCAACTTTGCTAAGTTCTGCCCATCGTCGCAAAATTCACGAAATTAGTTTGAATCGGCATTCTTGCTACAATATCGGGCAATCCTGGCGAGAGAGTTATCGTTTCTCTGGGGTCAGCGTCCGCAACCGCAGCCGCCCCCTCGACGGCCACCGGTGCGTTTTGGTCGCCAATGCTGCCCGCTAGGTACGCGGTCTGCTTGTATGATTACCTTGCAACTATAATCGGACAGATTCTCTAAGGCGGACTTAAATCCATGGACCAAGATATTATTTCAGGACCAGATGAATTTTAAGTAACTCTAACCGGCTCCATGCCTTGAATGATTTGATACCGTCTGTCAGTCTCCGTGTCGTCGTCTCCCATAAAATACACATGTGGCTGTTCATTTAATGGTGGCATTAGTGATTTTATTTTGTGCCGTACTTGTCTCTGCACTGTGAGCATAGGGGAAAATCCAGGCATAGTGAGAATTTTGTCCACCCCGAATGATGTCATGTGAAAGCGTTCTTTGTATTGTTTTACACGGTTAAGGAACTGTAGAGATTCATCAGTTTCACCTGTAAATTATGTTGTTAAGGGTTCCACAGGCTCTTCTAAAATAAGAATGGCTACTTTGCCCTCAAAGCAACATATTCCCGCTCTTCTCTCATTCAATTTTAATGCCCACAATCGCGACACACATTTTCCATACGACAAATTTTAAAGAGCTTCTGGCTGCAATTTAATGTCGCGTCATATTCAAAACCACAATTTTCAATTACCCCCCAAAAATGTCTTGTAACTATTTGCCGACGCTCTGCTTGACGCTGAGCGAGCATTCATCTCACCTAGTCTTTCAAAAGTACTCTGATTAGCCATTAGCTGGGCTTCTTTCGGCGTCAAAAAATTGTTTCATCAGGTCTTTAAGTGGGCTGCTAAGTGACTATAAAATCTGTCTTTACAGATGTCTCTGATATACGCTTAGAAGCTTTACGAATAGCACTTTCCAGCATCAGCTTGGACAGGAGTTACTCTAGCTCTTGCTTTCTAGTAATTTGCATGGTTCGAATTCTTTGTGAGCTCCGTCAAAGATTTAATTTATGTTTGCAAGTCATAATTAGGTACACCAAAAAATTTCAAAAATATCGTTGTACTAGAAATAAGTATGACATATTAATATAAAAAAACATCTTTAGAACTTGTAGCTAAAATATTATTACTACTAATAATTATATCTAAATCTAAGTGTATGAAAAAAATACCATTTGTGCAAAATTATTTGGTCCTGCAATTTGGTAGAATATTAATATGAGTGATTTCTAAGCTGTATTTTTATCTTTAATCGTTAAGATACGGTCTGCATGGAAGGGGTGCATTCGCAAAAAGGTAGAGCATAACAATTTGGACATTCAGTGATAAAAAGAAATCTAATTTGGACGGACCAAATGGTCTTCATTAATATTGGAGGCAGGCATGCCACAAACGCGTTCATGGTGATCACTCATAGAGTAAGGAAAACGAATTCCTTGATTTTGCTGGTATATTGCATGGTGATGAAAGAATTTTCCAATGCACCGATTCATGTGGCGAAGAGGACCAAGGCGTTCCTTAACTCTCCGAAAATTGTATTGCTGGAGTGGCCGGCCTAAAGTTCAGATTTCCATCCGGCCGAGGATCTGTGTGGAATTTTTTCAGCGAAATATAGACATATTTTAAGCAATATGACATTCTTAAGCAACAAAACTCATATGTATGTGCTGAAAAAACGGATAGTCAATGCGTCACCGTGTCCAATTGGTGAAAATACATAAGCGTATCACAATACCTTATTAAAAAATTGAATTCTAATTGTTTTTTAAATAAAACAATATATAATAATATAATAACAAATATGTATTAAAAATTTTTTTGCACATACAAAAATTTTGTTTAAGAAAAAAATTTATAATTTATTTGTGTATGTTCCTACTTAAACTAATAACAAAGTACATTAAACAACAATTCTTCTTCTTTACTGGCGTAGACACCGCTTCCGGGATTATAGCCGTTAGCGTTTCTTCTTTTCGCTACGTGGCGCCAATTGGATATTCTAAACGAAGCCAGGTCCTTCTCCAACTCGTCCTTCCAATTGAGTGGAGGTCTTCCTATTCCTCTGCTTCCCTCGGCGGGTATTGCGCCGAATACTTTCAGAGCTGGAGTGTTTTCGTCCATTCGGACAGCATGGCCTAGCCAGCGTAGCCGCTGTCTTTTAATTAGCTGGACTATGTCAATGTCATCGTATATCTCATACAGCTCATCGTTCTATCCAAAGCGGTATTCGCCGTAGCCAATGCGATTTAAGGAATGTATTCCTTATAATGGTCACAAACATCAAAACAATATTTTGTATCAGTAAACAGAATGCATCAAAACAACCTTGAGTTGGAACAATTGAAATGCACTACAACAAACAATTCTAAACAACCAAGTATCAAAACAACGTTGAGTTTGAATACCACATCAACCTTATCTTAAAACAAAGCAAATGTTTTTAAGCAAACAATATATATGTAAAGAAACCTAAACAAATAATATTATCTGTATCTAAATCATCTGGCAACCCGTTTGTTATGAAGTGAACAAAAATAATTGAACAAAAGTGAAATATTGAATAAAATTAATAAAAATTGCTCTTTAGTAGTAATTATTGTTTAGTGCAGTGCTCATCAAAATAAACCCAAATTTCTTCTGTATCGTATGATATATGACTCAAAAATGCCTCCTAAAAAAGTCATTCAGCCGCAGCTTACTTGTGCCGTTTGTAATATGGCCGCTAATTCACCAAGTGTCATGTGCACAAATTGCCGTACATGGACTCATTCCAAATGTGCGAAACTTAATAGAGCGGAATTCAACGAGCTAGCAAATAAAATAAAACATCAAGGTTATCAGTGGAAATGTGAAACATTCCGTTTGGAGGTTAGTATCGTCACTCAGGATGATCTCGACTCTGAATGTGATGACGATGATAACATCACCATGCTTAAACTTAAACGTCTGCTTGATGACCAGTATTCAAAGCTCACAACATCTTTTGAGAGTAAATTCAACAGTTTCAAGACAGCCATCGAAAAGAATGTTAATGACATCAGAAGGGAGGTCACAAGTTTATCCAAGCAGCACAAAGGCTTGGCCAACACATGTTCTAGTCTTGATAAAAGACTAAACTCAGTAGAAAACAAGCTCGAAACTTTCACTGGTGCATCAGCTCTAACTGAAGAAATTATAGCAGAGTTTTCCGAACGCAAAAAACAGGAATCGAAAGGCGTTATGTTGAATGGTCAAGAGTCAAGGAGAGCAGATGGCAAAGGCCGTCTTGATGATGACAGAGCTACCATCCAGTCCATTTTGCCAATCGATTTGCATGTCAGTTTGGATGAATTGAAACTCCGACGACTGGGTCGCCCAACTGTTGGCCGTAACCGCCCGCTGTTAGTTGAAAAAACTTCCCCTGTTGCTCATGCTATATTGAAGTCTAAACCACCGGAACCTGTTGATGGATCATCCAAAGTCATATTTAAATCAGATCTCACTCCCGCTCAGTTGACGCAACTTAAGAACCTTCGCACACAGCTGGATTCTCTGGTGAAAAATGGCGATTCCTCTAAGACAATAAAATACGTTAATGGCGTCCCGAAATTAGTCAATAAGAATTTTCGCACGTTCAA